>LS843295.1:14693-28806 GCA_900490955.1 Micoletzkya japonica
AATCCTCTTTTGCCATACGAACTGCAAAGAAGTTAAATGAAGTCTTTAAGAAAGCAAAGCTACCGAGCACCTATTCCGATTATGTAAAATTAATATGAGCCACATGAGTGAAGTCATTGCGGTTGATTGACCAATGTCCGCATCCACTTTGGCCCCGACCACGTCCTCCCAGGCGTATGGAAATAAATAAATAAATAAAATAAATAAAATTGTGCAAAAAGGTTTGCGTCAGGAGGGATCCGAACTCGGGTGAAATGAGCACTAGGCCCAGACTCTTTCCACTGCTCTATGGTATAGCGCAAACCTTTCTGTCGCGTTTCGCCCATGACTCTTCATCGCGCGCTTTACCTCCTTGCTTGATTCAGTATTGCACTCTTACGGCGCGCGGTTAGTCCTCTCTTCCCTGATCCTTTCGTACATATGCATTGAGCCTCCGGAAACATTGCCTGTGAAATGAAAAGGATAACTTAATGTAGTTGATGTAGAATGAGAGCAGTGGGTGCCGAAGGCTCCCACCCCCTACTAACACAAAAGCTTAGGCGATCCGTGAAACGTGCCGTGGGAGCCCTGAGTTATGTGTGCAGGAGCGAAGCTCCTGGACCATATAAGCAGGGCGACCGCGGCACGCTTCGTGGATCGCCGGGTACAGCGTAGTTTTGCTAGTTATTATAATACAGAAAGATTCGATGTACCGCACTGCTAGAGGGTTTGCGGAGTAGCTACTTGCACAACTATGATCTGAAATAACGGCACCCAAAAAAAGGGACCTCTTTCATAACGTGCATGCACAGCACGATTTTTTTTTCAAATTACAAAAGCGAAAAGAGTACTCTTGACCGTCGCCGCCTCTCCATTAGGCATCACGTAGACCCGGTCGCCTGCTTCGACCTACAGATGATCTTCTTTACTTTACTCAGGACAACCATCTAGCTCCAATCTCGCAAAACTGACTCTACATCAACGCAGATACTACGTAGCAAAAGTCAAACCTCGCCCGATTCCACCTTGACTGCCACGACCAACTGCGTGGGTGTTAGCTGCAAGGACAATCGCTATTCGATATTTCGAGCGAACGTCTTCTGTCTCATTAGCCTCATTGCTGATACTCAGGCCTCTCATTAATCATAAAGTGTGCTTGACAGACTCCGCATAATGTAATAATCATAATTGATCAGCTGCTTTAAAATCTTAAACTTCAGCCCCCCACAGTGACATATGTATGAGTAACTATCGTAGCTACGATTGAAATACGAATTTCTGGCTAGGAATCAACTTAGAAAGACGTGTGGGATACCCTGAGCACGTCGTTGACCACACATCGCAGCGGGCCTTCTGCTAGCCTTTTCGGAACTGTGAATTTGTCTGAAAAGCATGCATTTAGAGGGAAGACTAATATGCATGTATTTTCACGCCTTTCCGGTTTTGCGCGTTATTGAAACGCAACAAGATTTCCCGTACTCTGTCTAACAGCCAGATAGGATAGGCTTTATCTGTACCATGGGTTATGCCAGGGATCAGGGGATAAATACTCATACTTGAAATTGTTTTTTTGCGGTAAAGTCGCTTTCAAACTGCTTGAATCAAACGGCAGTAAGCTAGCCATATAAATTAAGAATTTAGTACAGCGTGATGGAAATTTTGTACTTCGGTACGGGTCATTTTATAGTAAAGGGCGGCGCTTGCGGGCGGGAGGGGTCCGACCCCGAAAAATGTAATCAAATACATTATTTTTCGCCTGCCAGCGATGGTATGGCATGGTCATGATATACACATACGTGAGCACCGACCCGAAGTATGGGTGGTAGGCCCAAATTTGTTCGGAGTTTTACTTTGGTAGGCCTAAATTTTCTACAACATTTCAATTGGTAGGCTTGATTTCGTACACTGGTAGGGGCCCGTTTCTCGAAATATTTGCGGGGAAGGTTGCCCATGTATGGATATACATAACAGCCACACTCACCAATCAACTCGATAAGCGTCGCGCCCTCGTACCATCCTCCCTCCTCTTCTCCAACCTTTAGCCTATTCACCAGATTGACTCCTGACAGACCCGAAACGGGCACGAACGAAAGCGAAGGAGGGGAGGAGGAGAAGCCGGCGTGTTTGGCGAGGAAGGAGGTGAGCGATGACGTGATCTGCAATGGAGGAAGATCGGATCGGGTCTAATCATGACTGTGAACCACGATAATTTATCGCATTTAGAGACTAGGATAGCAAGCTGGACATGCAAAAGACGCTAAAGAGGCGCGCGTAGGCGATAAACGAATCGTCGCGCTTGGTTTTCGTTCGAAACATCGCCATGAACCGCTTAAGAGAATCATCATGAACTGGTTATTTGCACCTCACAATTGTGAGCTTATTGTTAGTTAGTAATGCCAGCCAAGTGCCCTCCGTATATACCTCCTTATACCGGTCATGCGACCATCCGACCGTGTCCATCTTGTTCACCGCAACGACTAGCTGTGTGACGCCTGCAAGTCGACTTATTTTATCCCAATTTAATACAACCTAGTGTACGCTTACATTAGGATGCCATTAGGAATTTAAGAGGAGGCACATTACTATACCTAGAAAAATAGTGTCAAGGTTAAGGGGACTGAGCTAGACCGTACCAAGGGCCCGCAACAGTCGCGCGTGCTCCCTCGTCTGTCCCCCCTCCCCGAATCCCGTCTCGAACTCTCCCCGAGTCGCGTTCACCACGAGAATGGCTGCGTCGGCCTGCGAAGCGCCTTAAAGGAGGACGCATTCGGTACCGTAGACAGGCTATACTGAGGCCAATTTGCATAGCGAGAGAGGGAAGGAGGGCATAGAAGAGAAACTAATCGAATCCGTCAGGATGCCGTCAGGAATTTGAATAGATTACGGTTCCGAATGCGAGGTCCTTTAAATACAATACAATACAACAGGTATGTCCTCTCCGCTTTTCAACCCGCAATAACCAGCCTACGATCTCTTCCTGACAGTATGCAAGGTGCAGAAAGTCTGCCTTCTACATCATACACTGGCGTAGGGTCTGCCGGTAGCTTACTGTAGCCGCATACCCATGTACAGAAATCTGGCAACTTGGCCCAGTTTCGTTTCCTACAGCGTGCCAATGTGCACGGTACCTGCGCCCGCCCACCTATATTCCCTACAGTAGCCATCCTCACCCGTAATCATATTGGGAATGAAGTCGCGATGTCCGGGTGCGTCGAGGAGGGAGACGTGGAAGGAGGGCGTCTCGAACGACGTCCTGGCCACGTCCATCGTTACTCCACGCGATCTGCAAGCATTCTGGAATCCTAAATATTTTCCCTCTCCGAAAATAAGCAAACAATTGAAGGGAGTGCGTTCAACAAATAAAGAGAACATTTTCCCATTTTCAAATTTAGAAAAAGGCTTGAATCTAAAAAAAAAAGAAGAAGAAGATAAGACGCTGACCTCTCCTCTTCCGTCTCGTCCAGAACCCATGCATACGCGAAGCTGGCCTGAATACCGTACTCAGCGGGTCATCCAAAAGCTCAACTCTAACAAGCAAGCACCTTATCGTGCGTTTCTTTCTTGTGTCATCCTTACACATTCCTTTTCGTCTACGATTGAATATGCATGATTGTTATATCCTACCTTATCCCTAGCTAGCCATTTTTCGTTAAGCTTCACCATACGCCGCAGCTCATGGTGAAGCTTAAAAAACCGAAAAAGAATGCCGCACCTTCATCAGCAGATTTTTTGTCAAATATGACCACTTAAAATGGTCGAATAAAACGCTCTAAGCCCTTTACCTACCGTAATCCTACCGTACCTTTCCCATCTTGGCCGCGTCCTGCTTGTACCGGTGCAGGGTGCGCTGTTCGACGCAGCCCAACTATAAACTCAGACAGTTAAATAAAAAAAACAAAAAAAAAGATTATTTCAGCTTTTGAATAAAGCAAAGTCTGCCTACATCGCTGAGTAGGTGACCCATCATCGTGCTCTTCCCCGCATCTACGTGACCCACTACGACGAGGTTGAGGACGGGCTTGAGGGAAGGCTGCAACGAGATAATCTCATATTATCATACGTGCGCAGCCTGATTTCGACATCCGACGAAAACACTTTTGACCTGGTGTCAGGGGGGAATATTATGGTAAACTCCACGTGTTTCCGGTTCAAAATACATCATTTTTGCTGTATTTTGTTCATTTATGGTTGAAAAGAACGTGCTTCCGATGATGAAGTGGGCTTTAACTTTAAAAAGGCACGGGTTAGAATCTAATACGGCTGCGCAGGTATGTATATTATGCCTAGACGTGGACACCAACCCGGACCATGGGTGGCAGGCCATATACTTATAGTACTCCACCTTGATAGGCTCATATTTGCCAAAAAAAATCAATTGGTAGGCTGAATAATATTTAAGCCTATGTAATGCGGGAAACTGGGTACCAAATACGTTTCGAAAGTCGGAAAACGGAGATTGGGGACACTCTCATCGTTCGGAGTACGGCAAAAACATTATGCTTACCCTATCCGCGTCCGCCGTCCGCTCCTTGCGCGCGTGCGGTGTCGCGGCTGAGATGGAGGCCAGCTGGTTGAGTCTGCAACAAGCAAACAATTCCACAAAAGACAAATTCCCAGACAGGATCCACTCCTCTAGTCGGCAACAAAATCGTCCCTAGTAGAAACTGTGTTTCTCTAGCAAAACAAACAAATGTACCGTACCTATGGGAGGACGAGGTGCTGGTCATACCACCTCCATTTCCCTTCATCTTCCTCGCACTGTCCACTCGATGCAGTCCCACGGATGACTGGGCCTCTTCCACACAAGCAGTTGATAGCTGTTTAGGCTGAAAAGCTAGTGAATACAAGCTAGTTGTAAGAAGGTTGAAGCTTTAGTATTTCCTCAATGAAACAGACAAAAAACATGAGTAAATGCATGCATTTTCATTGTAGCAATATTACGGTTACAGGAAAAGGCAATTACCTCCGTCCCAACCCGTTTCGGGGTAAATGGCTTGGCGGCGTTGAGTGTCATCGTCTCCAGATTGAGCGTTGACGGGCCTAGAAATAAACTGATCAATGCATGATCGTTCATCACCCTCAATTAACAAAATTAGAACCAAGAATGTACAATGCTAATAAATTATCTGAGATAATCAAAAACATATCTACCATGTGAGCCGTGTTCAAAGTCCGGCGGTGGACCTAGTGAGACGGACTCCTGATTGGGTACGGTAGTCGGCGGTAGAAGGACTGTCTCACAGGAGGGGATGTTTGACTGTGAAGGAGGAAGGGCCGCTTGCACTGAATACATCTATTCTTGAGTTGTTCTTGGTTACCTCTGCTTGACTATACGTTGGTCGGGTAGGCGCGTAGAGCTCGAGAATTGATAACGTTTAATCCAATTAGTCACTTTTTCCAGGGTTATGCTTCATTCCATACGTACTAGGAGATGCAATTCTGACAATGTTGGTGGTGAAACGTAACCGGTGAAAATCGGCTATCGGTAACGATTCACGGGCTCTAGTAGGTAGGTTGCTGCACAACCTTTTCAAGTATTAGGTAGACTGCTGCAGAAAAATATCTCGACTATGTTTCTCGATAATTATGAATGGGAAAGCCACAGCAGTAATCTACAACCAAAACCTGTCCATCTGTGTTTACTATGATTTGAGCAATTACTCGCAATTCCACGGAAAAGTATAAATGGAGTGGGCAGTTGAGTAAAGCAGAGAGAGAGAATAAATTTGTGTCCCATTAGCACATTCATAAGGTGGAATAGTAAAGAAAAACCTTCATCCATCGAGAACATTCCATCCTCATCTCCAAACGCATCGTTGTCCAACGTTGAGGGTTCAACCTAACAGGGAATAGGGAAATATTTTCTTTCTTTTTCGAAGTAAATGTGTCTGGTAAATTTCCAGTACGTGCACACACACACAATTGCAACTTATCCAGGTTTCCCCATTTCGTGCTAACCTCTTCGGGAATGAAGTCATTGACGGTCGTTCCACCGACCAGGAAGTTTTGCGTATTTCGCCGCGGCCGTCGATACATGAACTCCGCTGCAAATTCACCTTATTTAATGAAATATGTCACAACTAACTAAAAAATATTATGGGCGTTATTGTCCCGTTGGACGGCATGATGGCAGGATACAGCAGATAATCATGATGCTTTTATTAGCCTTAATTTCCGCTAACTCCTGCAGAAGCCTACAGAAATACTCATGCATTTCCGCATTCTGTTTTACAGTAAACCAAAACTACCGTACCACAAGAGGGTGACATGGACACGTCGCTATCCACGGATCGACCGAAGACTTCCGATTCGTCGTCGCGTTCTGAAAATATAGCACAACAACCCAGTCTTCAAGAAGCAAGAACGAGATGCCGAAAAATAACCCTGATTTCGGTAGGAACTCTCGCACGGAAAACACACTATCCTATGCGTTTTGGCTCGTTCGCTTAACATTTAGAACACTGTGCCCTCCCACCATTACGGGCTCTTCCCAGAAAGCCCCGCTTAAATTTCGGGGAAACATAGAATAGATAATCTATCTTTTCCAGTTCCCCTTATCAAGTTATCTATTAATTCACGAATTGTATGCCTCCAAGATGCCCAAACTCACCATCATCATAATTGAGCCTTCGAACATCGCGATGCCGTGACATTTCTTGTACAAACACCAGAATTCGAGCTCGAATCTATAACAGAAACGCTAATATTTAGAAGAACGAAATAAAATAAACAACAATCACTGTGACCGGCAATCGATCGCTTCGGCCAAGGTTTCGCGATTATTACCGTAATAAGAGCTGTACACTTTCTACACACTTTTCCTTGAAGTTCTTACCGTATCAGATTTGCCTACGTGTATTTTCTTTTCTCTCATTTCTCGTGTTTTCGCGCGCGCATGCCGTTGCTTGTCTGTCGTGTTCGTGCATGTCGCATGTTCTGTCCATTGCTCATGTTCATGCGATCGTTATTTCCGCAAATTCTCCTCAAATTTCAATCGCAGTTGCATTACAGCGCCTTCGCGAGCCGTCGCAGGGATGCACAGGTTCGCTTGACAGCGCGCTCACTGACTTTTTGGGGAGGGACGGGGGGGGGGGAGGGTGTGAAAATGCCGGTCTATCCCGCCAGTCGGCCAATCTTGCAATTCAGGCGCGCATGTGCGTCCCAACGGCGTCCTCTTCGGCTGTCGGATGGTAAATACTTCTCCTTTCCTTCTTATTTACCCCTTCTATTACCCCCTGTAATATGCTCTTCTCAGTTGCCGTACCCCGAGGGAGGTCCCGAGCTCCGAGGCAACCTGCCGACAAGAGGAGCGACGCGTATGGCGGGAAGGGCTAGGGCCGCTCAGCCGGGTGGCGAATTTTGTCGTATTTAAATGGGAAACAATCCTTGGCCATACACTAGTATTTATTGGCAAACACATTTTACTGGGTTCTGTAGCATTTTTGGCTTATTATTGCCTGTAATTTCAAATTTTGCAGTAATTATCAAATGACTAGTCCATTCAAATCCAAGTAATCGGTAGGGTCAGCCGGCTGCGCTAGGGTTAATGAGAATGCTTGAGCGCTGGAGGACGGTCGTCTGTCGTGTGGACTACGCAAATGGTCGTATTTTTATTATTATTTTCCCTTTCCCCCTTATTTCCTCTCAAATACTGTAGTTGGAGGTGGCCGTCGGCGAGGATCGCGAGACTGGAGTTGGGCATTGGAAAGCGAGCGGAGGCCATGCCGTAAGTTTCCCGACTTGTTCACTCCCCCGTTTGGGTGCGCTAACTGGCGGCTCTTTGCAGGCCTGATGTCGAACCCGGGCGGTGGGCGGCCACGGCTGTGGATTCGCGTGGAGGGTGAGTAGCTCTTATTGGGTTACTGTATTTGCCGGTGTACGGTATGCTGGCTGGGATTCCTTGGAATACGGCCATTATTCAGGAGCGGCGGTCGGAGCAACGGGGAGGATCGGACGACGTCGTCAGCGTCGTGTTAACCGCTTTAGCGGAGGTAAATTGTCCTTCCCTCATGCTTTGGCTAGACTAGAACCGCGCGTGATAGACTAGAGTAGACTAGGTGTGGGGGGAATGGAAAAAGAGAAAATGAAAACGAGGTTAACGGAAACTGCACATTTCGGACCGTGTTTTTGCATAGCCGAAGAGGAAATGTGCGGTTTCAACGGTTCTGGTGCAAGCTGAGCGGTATTTTCAGCTGTCGGAGACAATCTGGAGGGTGAGCGGTCATTTTGTTGTTGCTCCCTCTCTGGAGGGGGCGGTCGGGGCTCCCGATGGAGCCCTGACTAGGTTTATTGCCCTTTTTTGCACGATAAAGAGGCTTATTATTGTTGTTTACGCGAGAGAAATAAATACGGATTTTATTGGGAATGGGACTGTAGAGAATGATATATGTACTGTAGTAGTGGAAGATGAGGATACTGTACCTTTAGCGAGAATTTGAAGTACTGTAGTATCATCCACAATTTTACTGATTACTGTAATATTGATCGGGAAGAAGGGGAGGGTACAGTAGTTTGAATGAACGTTTGAATGGGTACTGTATAATTAATATACGTCGTGCGAGGATACTGTAATTGTGCTTGTAGAGGTGTGTTCATGCTAATTGACATGTTACCGTAATCGGTTATTGGACTGTTCCGAGCATCACCTTGAAGATTCCTACCTTTCACGCTGTTTCTAGGTGAGTAAACTTTACTATAATAGTGAAAGCTGAAAAAGCGATGAATTGAATCAAACAAATGAGTGTTGTTCACCACTGGTCAGCAAGATTTATCCTTGACAACAGTCACAAATAAATTAAATACATTGTCTAAACTGTAATAATAATGACCTATAATATACATTCTGACAACTCTTATTGTTTGACAAAATAAATAAATAATTTCAAACTTGATTTTAATAAGCTTCATCCAGTGACCTAACCTTTCAAAATCTAGGATAGGGTTCACCAATAGCTTTAAAATATAGGGCACTTTAACATCAGTACTTCAAAAGTACTAAACAATATGAATGAAACCAGAACTCAAAACAGGCATAAGAGCATTGAGGATTCTAAGATATTAGACTAGAGCTCCTAAATGAGCAGATTACAGCCCGCTTAGCATTCGATCAATCAGACTCACTACCGTATCCTCCTTCTCCCCAGAACCAACTAAAGCCATTTTCGCGAGCACTTCCATCGGAGGAACAGCTATCCAATAGAGTCGAGCCTGAAATTATGGATAATATATAATAAGATTGATTGATTAGGAAAAGGCTATAGTATAAGGTGTACCCTGCACTAACCTACAATAGTTGCATTACTCACTAGACTAGAAAACCGAAGGTTTCATTTTTAAGAGTCCCTTAATGTGTTTGCTTCATTGTCAGCAAGTCAATGTTCTGGTTAGTGACAATCAAAACCTGGGAATCGTCGTCGTAAAAGTCGAAGATGGTCATGAGAAGCAGACAGCCGTCTTCGTTGATCGAGAAACAGGGGACGTGGACGTCGGGGAAGGAAGGGAGCGGGGCGAGGAGAGACCATCTTATTAGAGGGGAGGGGTTGGGAAGAATACGATACTGAGGGCGTTCACGGAAAACTTGTGAGTACGATTATGCCACCGCTAGCCTGTTTACATTGATTGCCACGACTTTATCCTGTTTAGCAAGGGCTATCCGACAGTACTAGACGACCCTAGCTAGTTACTTCGAAATAGCGAAAATTTAATTTCAACCAACTCATGAAGGGTGGTGCAACTCACTCAAAAGTCTCAATGTCCATCTTCCACAATTCGGACATTCCGTTGAGCACGAGAATTTGCCTGTTCCTGAAGCGAGAATGTGAGCTGGCAAGTTGAACCTCGCCATAAATTATGCATGAAAGAGGATCGAAAATTCCCAGAGAGGGATCGATATTTCGATAGAAATATTTCCTTTTATTTTTTTTCCCTAGATATACATTCTTATGCCAAAATTAGCTAGACAAATTCTGGGGGCGGGCAGATCTACCTATTCATTATGCTGCGTTTTTAACGCAACGGAAAACTACCAAAGCTTAGAAAAACAAGCATGAATGCAAAGGCCTTCAAAACCGCACCTTTTCTTTTTACACCGTTCATTATAACGCGACGCTCAGCGGTTTTAGGTGTATGCATGAAGCATAATCTTCAAAAATGCAGTTATGACGGCACTAGGCTTTAATGAATACTAGAGCATTCCATTCGGGTCTTTCCGTCGGTCATGCTTAGGCATGATAGCAGACCATAGGCGCATTATGAATTGGTAGTGAAACATATGTGCACCAAAAGAGCCTGGAATGAATACCTCCATACGCTCGTCTGCTCGAACTCTACAAATGCAGCGACCGACTTCACGTATCCTCGAGAGGGATGCCGCGTGAAACTCAGCGTGTCCACATCGTAGACTCCGATCTACAAGCCACTTTCACTACGAGTGTTACTGGTTAATGGGAAACGTGAAGAGGTAAACAATTATAAAAACATTTAATTTCATTAAACTAGAGCAAACCTGATCGTCTCTCAAGAAGTAAAGTCTCCGACCGACTGCTGCCACTTCTTCCACGTGAAAATTCCGCAGGCATGCCACGGGTGGGGCGGGAAGTTGAGAGCACGCTGAAAGCACAACGTCATGCTGCGTAGAATAGATTCGTATGCAAATTAAGCGAGTGGAGGCGGGAGAGCATGGAGAGACGCAGAGACATTCGGAATTTCGGAACGCGGACTGTTAAAATGTCGTGGACAAAAGCAACCCGTTAGAGAGAGGCATATTGCCTATGCTATCCCATCAATTACAAAGATATGTTAACAGAAAAAAAGAAGAAATGAGGTAAAAAGGGCAAAGTAACCTCCGAGATCGTACACGAAGACATCTCCTTCTCCATTCCAAGCAGCAGCCAGAAAGTCGTGTTGTCCACTGCTCATGACGCGGCCCATCGTTACCCCGTTCGTAAACTCCAACACGAGAACCGGCTCGCCCAGCAAGAGCATGTCTGAAAACAAACAAAAATCGAGGCAAATTAAAGATATTTCCATGTTTTAGCGAAGATATTTCCAAAAAAAATCAAGAAATTACGAACGATCGTTGCCCAGGGACACCATCCGCAGGTAGAGGCCATTGTTTCGGTAGCAGAGAGCGACGCGATAACTGAAAAATAGCCACAGAATCGGAGGTTTCGAGACAACAAGTGGAAAAAATCCTGAAAAAAAGACGTAAAAATATCGACTACTTGAAGTACCATAATTTTTAACTATCGTTCTGAAGGCATTCAAAATTCTACAGTACTCTGCTCCAATTTTCAAAAATTGTTTGGTGAATTTATGTGATTACTCGGCCAGCCGAACAAAGTGTAGTTGGTCGTAGTGCGAATCGGGCATGCTTAGCGTTGCTTTGACGTCTCCTGTCACCTAAAATACAGTTATAGTGGAATAAACGGCGATCCGTCCGTTGCTCTCATTCCTAAATGCGTCTAATTCTCTCACTTTTGCACGCTCTCTCGTCTTATATTCGGAATGATGTTCCGACGGATTTGTTTAATCCACCATATTCCTAAGCAAACTTGCTTCTACTTTCGCAATAGCAATTTTCTTACAAACAAACAAAGATAACATTTTTTTTATTTCAGAGGTAAGGCCTTACCGAGCAGACTTTGGACAGGAGTAGTCCTCCCGTTTCGCTGGCATGCACGTAGAGAATCGACTCGTTGATCAACAGTGATGCCTGCGAAACAAGAATCATGGAAGCACTTCATACTTGCAAAGCCCATCTGGCCTGGTAAAAAGAATAGTGAAGTGCATTTTCAGAGTCTTCAAACTTTTGAATTTGCATAAATTTTCAGCTGAGCTGAAACTAACGAAAAGCGATACCTGCGGCAATATACACGCCGTTGATTTGATGATTCTCGGTAGGGAGGGAGGACTGAGGGTAGTGGAAGCCATGGATTTGATGGGGATAGGAGAGTGGAGAGAATGACTGCGAGAGATAGAGCAAGCAAAGGACAGGGTGGAGATCGCTTAGTCGAGGGGAACGGGTGTATGGGAGCAAATGATACGGGGGAAGACAAGGGGAAAGGAGAAAAGGGCTCCCTTGGGAAGCGGGGGTGGGGTAACGGAGAGAATCGGAAACTGTAGCATTTGGGATAATTCAGACTGACGAAATGTTGCGATAGGCGGGATACGATGTGAATGCGGTCAAAAGAAACAGTCCATCGGCTGCCCCATTTCTATGGAGTGCAACGGCATGCAGAAAGTCTTGACCAAATGGAGTGCGTTTACCTAAGGGCGTTTATGCCGGAGAAGAAAGGTCTGTGCACCAGCTCTCCAGTCCATCAGATCTTGGAAAGTCTCACTGTTTATTGCATGTGCATCGGCTGCATCAAACTACTTGGTATTTATATGTTATTGCACAATCCCGCAAGTCCCGAAAATTTGTAAAGCTAGCCACAGTAATTAACAATAAGTGTAGTCCTCGGAATCATGTTCTTGACGATGCGAATCGATTCCCGTACTTCTTGGCACTAGACCCTGATACGAAGGAGAAGAGGACGATCGCCTGCAAATCAATACAATTGATATGGTAGCACACTTTCCCATACATATAGGTATCGTAAATTGCAGTTTCTGCTCTCAAAACGCATTGTTCCTACACAACCCATTTTTAATATGTATCATGTATTAGATAAATACATTCAATTCCCACCTGGAACACATAAGTTCCGTAGATGCAGTGGCTGATGAAGAGCGATGCCGTGCTCATGCCCCACCCGAGGAAGAAGGTCATGTTGAGGGGAATGATGAAGGGAGCGATGAGCAGGAAGGGCATCAGACCCTGTCCGATAAATGTAGAATTTGAGTTTATTTTAATAACGAGGTCATGCTGTCAAATTCATAATAATTCATAATGATCTATAGATACATAGTCATGCTTGAACTACGAACTTGCCAGAACTGCGACTTGAAGAATCGTCGCTGCAGCCTGAGGGTCTTACTGCTCATGGTTATGCCTGAAAGACTGTCTCAGTTAACCAGATAATCTTACGGTAATATATTTTGCGAAGTTTAGAGACTTTTTTAGTTTTTAGACGTTTAGAGACTTTAGAGACGTGAATCGATGCCGATAGCCGATTTTCACCGGTTACGTTTCACCACCAACATTGTCAGAATTACATCGCCTAATACGTATGGAATGAAGCATAACCCTGCAAAAAAGTGCCTAATTGGATTAAACGGTATCGATCTGCGAGCTCTATTAGAGACTCTGGAAGTCATGCCTCTTGCCGTGAGCAGCCTGGTAGTCTTGAAGGTGAGACATCCAAAGACGATGGCGTTGTAGACGTAGGTCGATATTCCGATCGCTGTCAACGGAAGTACCGTACTCTCCGTCTGAAATACGTCCATATTGCACTCACAGCGATAATTCTAGGAACATGTTTTTCTACCGTAATAGTTAGCTTTCGCTTATTAAAGGAGCCGGCCCACGAGTACGGTAGCATTTTGAATTCGCGGGCTACCCTGATATGCAATTTAGGCCTTTCCGCTCATCTTTTCCCGCAGTTCTTTTTGCTAAAATGATCAGAATAACGTGAAAAATCGATCTGGCAATAAGTAAGAGCTGTATCTTATAACAGTCTGCTAGTATATCCAACTTTGTGAAAAGCGCTTTGCTCTTTGCACTTTCAGTACTCCGCGGAGAGTGAATGAAATCGCATAAAACTCGGAATACCCGATCAGCATGATTAGACCTACTGAATGACGTAAAAAGCGAATATAGCCAGAAACTCGTGGTACGGCTCCTTTAACGAATCTGTATTTTGGCGAATATTCTATATATCATTGACGAAAAGTACCGCCAGTGTAGGAATGAAACAACTGACGGACCTTTTTTTCTAACATACTTTCTACCATGCAGATGTAGATCTACTGACATATCATCAGGTTACATAAATATCGTACGGTACATTTATTTGGGCACGAATACCGGACTGTACGGGATTGTACCGTACAACCCCGTACAAGTCAAATTGCGGCCGTATATGGCAATTTCAGCACTTTTCATTATTTTATTATTTTTTCTCGTGCCCAATTACACCAGTAAACAAAGAAACATGCCGGAAATCGCTCATTTTTCGAAATCACTACCTTT
>LS843295.1:44444-74102 GCA_900490955.1 Micoletzkya japonica
TTATATTTGTTGTTAAGTTGTTGATTATCCAATCTTTCAAACAATCAGTACTGTACGTTGCGTTTTGTGCCTCAATTTCCTAAATAAAAATTCCGTCTGTTCTATGGCATTGCCCAATACGTTCTGAACATGCCACGGTTGAAATAAAACGTCTGCAAAATATGTAACGCTGGGCGGAGTCGAACCCGCGAAGGATCTGTCAGAAATTTTAAACCACTAGGCCATGGGTACGACGGGGTGGGGTGGGGAGCCGGGCGCCCCGCTCCCTTTTCGGAATCATTCCGAAGAGAGAGAGAGAGAGTCCCCTCCCCCTCTCTCTTTTCGGAATGCATTCCGCAAATAGTTCCGGAATCATTCCCGATGTAGCGCCACTTCAGGAATCATTCCGCAACTATTTGCGGAATCTTTCTCTCAGTGTAGGCATAATAGATAAGATGTACCACGAATATGCTAGGTAACCGGAGAGATATTATAGAAAAAGGCATGTATGATTGAGAAAGATGTTCCGTCAGTCATCTCCTTCCTATTTCGGACGAAGCGGTATGAAGAGAGTCTAAATAACGTGGGAATGAATTTACTGACGGAACGTTTTGTCAATTATATGTAACTATGGGTACTATTTTTATTATGTCTGATGCATGGCAAACTAGTTTCGTATAAATACTAGAGTAGTAAAACATATTATTAGTTGAAGTCATAGAAAAAATTGTAGGTCATTCTGTCATGCTTCAAAAATGAATTTTTAAATTGCGTCACGCTCGAGATAAGAAACTATACAAATCAGTTGAGCAATGACTATCTATCAAACACCAGATTTTCATACTGATTAGTTCTATATACCCTGCAAGTTTGATCGTGAGTGCTTCACTACGAACAAAGTTATGGTCAAAAACGTAAAAGCGTTTAAACTTTTGGTCGGTACTGTAGTAGTCAAAATCTCTCTCCTTCAAGCTCCTTCACCTAGCGGGGTTCGAACTCTCGGCAAGCTGACTAGCAGCCTGCCGGCTTACCAACTGAGCCAAACCGGCACCATGCAGTACCCCACCAACCCCGCTGCATGGTGCGGGTTTGGGTACATAAAGGCAGCGGACGCTGCGCGGCCTACCTACGCCTGTTTTTTTGCGTATTTCGAGCGTTACTTGAATTGATAAAAGCAGGGCAAAAGTATTAAACATCGTTCAGAAAGTTGTATGGTCTTCTAGAGGGGTCTAGAGGGGTCTAGAATTACTACGCTAAAGGTTTAGATTTTGAAAAAATGTTGAGTATAGTTTCTAAGCGTAAATATGAAGGGGGCGACTATGTAGTATAGTAGAGAAAAAGGGAAGATATAATCGTTCCGGTTGTAGCGCTGATTCCGGTGCCTTTCAAAGCAATCTAATCAACTTCTAGTGTGTATCATGAGAAAGTCTAGATGTTACTGATCTCAAAAAAAACATATCCATCTTTCTAATATTCTAATAATTTCACAGCAGCGCCGTATGCTAGGGAATGTTCGATCATGTTTGAGGAATGAATTGACTAAATGTAACTAGGGGGAAATTTTTTCGTGTTTATCGTCTGACTCTCTTCATTCTTCCATTCCCCTCATCACTCTCTCGGTCTCATAATGCGATTAAAAGGTTGGTTTTCAAACCCTAATATAGAGTAACGTAGGTAGGGAAGTTAGGTATCGAGTTTGCGGTGAAGAATGTGGGAAAAGGACGCTTCTATTCAGGAATGGATATTAGAACGTTGTAAAATGTATTTTCTAGGTTTTGGCTATGTAACTTCCATGGTGTGGCGAAGCGGCGCGTAGCCCGGCTGGTCTATAATAACATGTACAGCATAACTATATACATATGATCGAAGGATAGCGAATGGTAACCAGCGCACAATGTTCTGGCAACAGTGCAAATGTTAAGCGAACGAGACGCCGAAAAATAACCATGACTTCGGTAGGAACTCTCGCACGGAAAACAGTGCATCCTAAATATTTTGGCTCGATCGCTTAACATTCAGAACACTGTGAGCGCACTGCGCAGGCCAAGGGACAAGAGAGGCAGAAAAAGAGGTGTGCTAGTACATCACCTGCTGCTACTTCGCTCACAGTGTTCTCAATGTTAAGCGAACGATCCGAAATGCTTAGGATACGGTGTTTTCCGTGCGAGAGTTCCTACCGACATCAGGGTTATTTTTCGACATCTCGTTTGCTTAACATTTTGGCTGATGTCAGAACGCTGTGCGCTACATGTGAGAGACAACTGTTTTGATTGTGATCTGATCCTATCAAACATTACCTTCTCCCACAAATCTTTTTCGCATTGTGGGTAATCGTCTTGTGCATAACAAAGGAATTACTTACTTACTTATTACAAAAGCGTGAGAGATGTGCTTCGTTAGCTACGCATAATTTGTGGATGAGATAAAAATGAGACCGTCGACCATACTGAGATAATCATCTTATGGTATTTGTGAAGACTTTCGACAAATAGGTAGTCATGATCAGCCTGGTCGAAATGTTTGGTCTGAGACGCGGCCTTATTTTTCCAAACGATCTTGGAGGCTACCTTTGTTATCTGGTTTAACACCAGGTCGACATTAGTCTATCTAGAAATTCCTAACAATCTGACTAGGGTAAATAGACGATAAGTTAGTTGTCGAGAGCACCTTTGCAGGAGATCGAGAGTTCGCTTACTCTCTCGAAGCGATAATGATTTCTGTCAAAATGCTCGGTTTTATAAGTCGACAGAAAAACGGAGAATTGTAATACGAGCTGAGCAAAATTCATGAGGATAATCATTGATTAAATGCAAAAAAGGATAAAAGTCTTCTTATAAATTTTCTGTTTGACAAGCCATAAGTTCCAATAAGCTAATTATGGAGTGCAGGGCCTCAAATTAATACTGTACGCAATTTATTGGCCAAGGCAAAGTGTAAATTATGTTGCATGTAGTGCATACCTACATGCAACATAATTTAAATATTAGTCCCTTTATTGAGGCAATATCTTCAATTTAGCATCATATGTAGCTCTTTGTTTCAGGAAAAACTCATGTAGGATACGTTATGCGCCTATATCAAAGCGCGTAATAGGATCTTTACACAAACAAAGAGCTACATATGATGCTAAATTGAAGATATTGCCTCAATAAAGGGACTAATATTTAGTATATAGAGATGAAGACAAGATCAGATACTACAATTGATAATCGGATGTCTCTCAATTAGTCAACAGGAAAAACTCATGTAGGATACGTGCACTTGACTGTTTTCATGGCGAAATACGCGTCGACAATGAGCTGAATTAGGGCACGTTATTCAACAATTCATTTAAATAGCTTCCGGAATGCTATATTGTCCAAAGCATTGCCCGTAGAACATCGAGAACTACACCAATTGAATATTGTATCCAATCTTCGATAGTCTTAGCTTAAGTACACACATATCTTCCTAAATAAATACGTATGGAAAACGAATGCCGTGCTCTCCCCCAAATCCCTCCCTAACCGCGTATATAAAATACGGATTGTTTTTTCGCTGATTTGTCATGGATTAGCAATGGTATTTCGAAAAGTGTTGCTCATAGGCAATCTGGCTGCACAAGAAAGCTACACATTGCACTACAGTCTCAGTAAAATCAAACTAACAATAAGCGAATAAGCCATACCGACCGCGCAAGCTATTATATCTTTCCAGATGTAGGAAGTAAAAATATTGTTTTTAAAAGTTACGATGACCATAGCAATGGGCGTTGGATTCTCGGAATTTCCATGCTCTCTACCGCACAGATTCACACGGTTCCAATCAAGAACTGTCTACAGATAGATAGCCAGGAAAGTAACTCGGGAAAGTCATAGCCATCTTATTTGAAGCATGGCATAGGTTACAGAGTTAATAGATGTTCCTATTTCAAGCTGCAGGTTCAAGGATTCTAGGATACAATTCGCTTCAAATTTTCTAAAAAGGCAACTCGAGTGAGCCTGAAATTGGCCCAACAAATAAGACGAGGGGACTACATCTAAACCTTGTGAAGAGGACATTACCAATGCAACGACAACTATTTATAGTGGATTAAAAAGATCCGTCAGCAAACCATTCCGAACATTGAGTGAGAGAGTGTGTAAAAGTGAGAGAATTAGACGCATTTTGGAATGAGAGCAACGGACGGATCGGTTTATTCCACTATACTTCAGCTGTCCACGTTTCTATGAGATCTATGCGTTCCTCTCGTCGCGCAATGTGCGCGTTTGCATTTTATCGTTACCAGACGTTCGAAACAGACTAACAGACATTATAATAGTATATGTAACATATTATATTTATATTTAACAAAAAATCAGGGCATAACCATGTATACATAAATATGCGAAAGGCAACCCGTTTGAAAACACCAAGTAAACGACGTAAACACTAAGTAATTTCCTAGCTTTCTATTGCACTTTCTTTCTATTTTTGGAAGTCTGCAAATATCATAAGCTATATACTAGATAGGGAAGTGATTTACGCAGAGGTTAGTATTCAACTCTCGGCAGGACGAAGAGATTCCGATAGAAACCATCGACGACAACGTCGCAGAAGGTGGACGTTATATTGTCCAAGTGCATGAGACTGGATACCTTGAAAGAACGAGTTGGTTGCTTGTAGTTTGTGATTAAGTGAGATGTGTGGTTATTTACCTAATCTACTAGAGTGAACTATATTGTGAACATTTTGTGCTTTGAAAAGAGTAATACCTTTATCGGGTGAATTCCGACGATGGAGCCCGTGTACAAATGGTGCCACATATCTCGTAGCTGAAATGACGAAAGCTATGATATTTTATCAAGCACGTTTTTCCTCGAAATAATCAACAGTTGCATACATTTAGCCACAAGTAAAGCGGTCCTCTTCTCGTACCGGGCATACTGAAAGTATGTGTTTATCTTTATTTTCAATTCAATTAAAAATAAATAAAGCTAAGGTAAATCGCGTACATTTCTCCTCCCAGCACGTCCGCCAAGTAATCGTAGAATACCTCGAGGAAGAGGTTCGATTCGTAGCAATACTAAACGTTTTCATTTATTCTTTCTGGATAGATAACTTTCAAAACTTTTTACTACAATTTTCTCCAACAGAAAGCCAACAAGCTCCAAAATCACAATTGTCTTTCGTATTGTTTAGACAGTCTTCATTTATGTATCTATAGGATTGCTTCGTTACCCGAGCAAGCGTAGCAGCGAAAGTGAAGTTGTGTGGAGGTATGAACATCCAATCACCGACCACGTAGCCTTCTTGCTGAACAAATACGGTGTAAAATTGACACGAAGCCGATTCTCCTCATTGCGTCGTAGCCTGCTCTAAACAAAACGGACGAATGCTCACCGAGAGTATTCGCTCCGTCATATTGTGAGCCTGATTGACGACTCGTGGATTCGTGTTGGCCAGCAACTGAATTATTCCATGTCATACATACCTATCTAGGCACGGTATGGTTAACGGAAAAGTTCCGTCCGTCGTCTCATTCCTACTTTCGACGACAGAGCGAAGCGGTATGAAGAGAGTCCAGACGAAGTAGGAATGGGTTAACTGACGGAACTTTTTCGTCAATATCGTAGCATCGTAGCGTGTGCTAGTGAAATTTTGCTCTGTGTAAGGTCACATTTCGCGATCTGATAAAGAATCTGTGACAATCCATGACTTTTTCCCCGTGAGTGCGAAGTATAGCCATGAAAAAGCTGCAATTTTATGTTCTAAAGCCACTGTGCATACCCCCTCCTTGAACTGTCTAATCATCGTCTTCGTCTCGGGAATGTCCTTGTCCTCATCTAATAAATACACCAGTTTCTGCTGGGCCGCGTACCCGTAGTCTTCGTAGAACCTGCAAAAGGAGATATTATTGGAGAAAAGGTTCCGTCTAAACAATCGAATCTGGATTTAGTATGGTACAGGAAGTGGTATTGCACGGTGCAAGTGGCCGCCCTCGACTCAGATGGCCGGATGAAGTGAAGAAAGTATTCGGACTGAGATGGCTCAATTTGACGAACGAAGAATGGATCACTTCCCTTGATCAGCATGCGGCATGACCGTACCACACCATCCCTTGGCATGACCCATGACACTGATAGATAGATAGATAGATAGTCTATCCTATGGTACAGGAAGAGGAATAGTACCACTATCGTATGAGATCATGCGATTAGGCACGCCGAGAGAGCGGAGAAGAGTGAAGAAAATGAGTTATAGAGAGAATGTAAATGTAGGTATAGCCACACTCTAACAATAAGAGGAATGCTCAGAAGGCTCACCGGAATACCGGGCCGTAAGTTCGTTCGTTGATGATCGTTCTCGTCATGTCGACGTTGTTCCAAACGTTGAACACCATATCGTCCGAGAAGATGAAGTATCCTGACACTTGTTTGTGAATTTCCGACTACTCTATTTTGCTCATTTATTTTAGAACACAGCTTGTGAACTACGAAATAACCGTAATCAGCCCGCAACAAAAGGTTCCCATTGTGAGACCGTTCCTTGGCACCCGTTCGTGCCCATTGTACCTTTGACGTTCTGCAGCCTCATCGTCTTCGCCTCGGAAATGCAATAGTAATTGAGCATTCCGAAGTTGGCCTCTGCCGCGGACATTCGAATGTAGGTGTACGTGCGTGGAGACGGAAAGTTGGCTGAATAGTTAAATTTAAAAAAAAAATAGTTGTTTTAAAAAGTCACCATCTGTTTTCGGATCAAAAACGTCTCCAACTTGATTGCCACAGAAGACAGTAAACCCGAAGGAGGCTGAAATCACTCATTATTGACGAAATCTTTATGTTAGCAAACTTATCCCTACTTTGCCTTCACTCCCTCAAGGCTAATTCGCGCATTTAATATTAGCCACAGTTACGGTACACCATTAAAGGAGCCGGCCCACGAGTACGGTAGGATTTGAATTCCCGCGTTACCCTGATATATAGATTTAGGCCTTTCCGCCCATCTTTTCCGATCGTTCTTTTTACTAAAATGATCAGAACAATGTAAAAAATCATTTTGTCAATAATTCAGAGCTGTATCTCTTCTCAATCAGGTAAAATATCCGATTTTGTGAAAAGCGCGTTGCTCTTTGTACCGTCACTACTCCGCGGAGAGTGAATGAAATCGCATAAAACTCGGAATACCCGATCAGGATGATTAGATCTACTCAATGACGTAAAGTGCCTCTATGGCCAGAAACTCGTGGTACGGGCCCTTTAATGCAACTTATCTATCCATCTCTCCCTACCAACCTTCGTACATCCTCTGTATCAGCCCCAGTCCATTGTACAGTCGGTGGTTGATTGTGATTATTGCCACCTTAAATAATGTAAATTAATGTAAAAATAATAATGTAAAATTTGCTGAGTTATATATATATATATATATATATATATATATATATATATATATATATATATATATATATATATATATATATATATATATATATATATATATATATATATATATATATATATATATATATATATGTGAAGCCATTACGAGACCGTCTGCGCGCGCTCCACTAGAGTTGGCTTCGCGAGTGTCGCCGAGGCTACGCTCTCTGCCGACGGGAATATCCACCGTTCCGGCTGCGTTGCGTTGGTTCGACTGCACCATTCCTGCCATGAATTATTGATTATGACAGTTGATTGGAACATTCAGAACACATGAATGATCAAGGCAATAGGCAGCATATCTTCCGCAAGAGGCAGAGGAAAGGAGATAAAGGGAAACGTTTGAATTCTATCTGCATACCTTGAGATCTTCGTAATCCCGAATCTTCGCTTCCGAACGGCGCACAGCCTCAAATACACGTTTTTATCGGACTGTAGATATTACTCAAAATGTCTACAGTCCGATAGACATTTTGTTAAACTGAGATGGTGAACTCCAAAATTTCCTCTTACTTTCGTCCTAGTCACGTCCTCCGGCAGATCGGCCGCTGCATTGACGTGAATGGCCCTGCAGTTGTCCTTCATCCTCTCGCGGGTCCCACTGCTCGGGCCCTCCGTACGTATGCTGTACACTTGGGGTGACGACGCGCGCAGCTCCGGGAAGGCGTAACTGTAATTATTACTTTAAATTTTTAAATTTTTACAAAAAAAATCACTTCTTGCTGTTTGTTTGGAAGCTTCATCTTGATTACGCAAAAGTGTAAACCCCTCATGTTGATGGTATTTAAGTATCTAGCGTACCCGGCCTTTGTGAGCTGTTGTATCCATCGAGTGGTCGCCTCTACTTCTGAAGGCGGCCACAGTCCCCGTTGAGCGAAGAGAGACGACAGTTCGAGCATGCATCTGGGGATCTCACAATGCATTTCATAAGTAAGCGAAGTATTATTAAAGGAAAGTGAACGTTAAGAGAGCTGCACAGTTCTTTCCGCTAACCACCGTAAAACTTCAGCCGGAGCCGGAGCCTTTAGCCTAAGCTGGCATTTTGCCAAAAGAGCTTCACTGTACTTAGCGGAGTGCGCTGCAAAGATTTCCCAACGTTCGTTTTCCTCCAATAATAGGAATGAGGCAACTGGCGGAACACTTTTTGTCAACCATAAACCGTACTCTTTCTGTCTTACTATATTATTATTATTGCATGGCAGCACGTTTCGGCGTAAATAAGAGAATATATAAATAAATAAAAATAAATAAACCGAACTCTTGAATGGTCTGCCTGGGACAGGTCCACGCGTCGACCAGCGACACAATCTCATCGAGGGACAAATCGACGACTTTGCTGCAACGTTAGCATTTCTGACTGGAGCTGGGGAAAAATTCAATTACAGGCGAAAGCTACCTTTCACTCGTATTCGTCGCCTCCATCGCGTTGGGCGGAGCGAAGGATACGCTCTCGTCGGTTAGCTTGAGTAAGGCCTGTGATTATAAAGAGGGTAGTCGGACTGACAACGAGATGGCTCAATTTAACGACCGAAGAATGGATCATTTCCCTTGATCAGCATGTGGTCCATGACAGTGGTAAATCTTATCCTGTCCTATCTTGTGATTATGCAACTTTTGAGCAGTTCCCCATTTAACAATAAGTATATAGGTCAATAATTAGGGCATCTGTATTCTTCACTTATTACTCGCATTTCCCTGTGATCTGCAATAAATATCTGTCTATCTATCTATCTATCAATCTATGTTAGCCACACTCTCACCTGCAGGTAGTATCCCCTCAAGATGCCCGCGGTTTGGGCATTGCTTGAAGATGGAATGTGAAGGCCGAAGAAGGCAGCACGAGAGAAGAGCACGTTGCGTGAGGAGAGGGGAGCGAGGACGCCTTAAATATAGGTGGATGGTAGCCCTCATCACGTTCGAAAATCATGAATTCTAGCCTAACAAAGTTTAAAATTAGGAATATGCGATGAAAAAAACCTGGATTGATCGTGATCGGGCCAACAAAGGCGTTGAACTCGGCCTCTGCAACTTCGTCCTGAACGATCTCATTGGGGTATTTTCGAACTCTGAAGACGTCAACGACGAGGCATCGATACAATAATAATAATAAAAATAAAAATAATAATAATAATAATAATAATAATAATAATAACCCTACCGAATTCCCCCTCTTGATCATCCCCACTTGCACAGCAGCAGTACGCATTCTCCTGCACATGCGGTAGCTTCCGTTGCGATGGGCGTGTTCCTGTTTAATAGGGTTTGAAAACCAAACCTTTTAATTGCATTATGAGAGCGAGAGAGTGATGGGGAGCATGGAAGAATGGGGGGAGTCAGGCGATAAATTTTCATAGGAAAATATAATGGATAACCGTTCTAATCGCGCTTGGCTTTCAAACCCTACTGTTTAAACCCCCATTCATCTCCGAAAACCTTATTTTATTAGTAGATTAGCTACCGTGAAGAAGGCATAAAGAAAATATAATGGATTGCGCTATATTTTTAGATAAGTTAAAATCCGCCGGATGACAAACCGTTCTGAGATTCTCCGGCAAGCCCTGAGGCCATCTATCGGGCCGACCGAAGTACACGTAGGGATTGAATAGGCGAGTTGCCAGACTGTAAGAAAATCCAATTGTTATATTTAAAGTGAGTCAACGACTAGATAATGCCTATGCATAGATAGAAATACATCTACGTACACTTTAATTAGCTTAAAGGGTCCCTCCAACCATCTCATTCATTTCAAGAGATAACCAACTAAGAGCGGTTGATTGATTGTGAGAGACAAGAGAGGAATGAAGAGACGCAGACAGCGAGAGAGATCTTTTTGCACAGCTTTTTCTCAGCAACGGTGATGAAGTTTCACCTAAAAAGGAGAGCAGTGTGAGACTCCGGGCATTGGGAGCAATCCAATGATGTCAAAAATGCATATGGTAGATATTGCCTGGAGGGGCCCTTTAACATCCGCCTGTATCTACTTTCATAATCTTCTACTTACTCAGGAAATGAAAAACGTTTTCCGCTAATGCTTACGTTCTATTCGATTCATTATTCGTATCTTGATCTACATCGTGAAATCGCACACCGTACGTATGTGCCTCGTAATCAAACTGGTCCAGTCCATTTCCTGTAAATTCGTGCAATGCTGGGCTGTTTTGAGAAAGAAAAATAGAAATATATAATGTTTTCCTTAATTTGCGGAAAGTGAGCAACGGACGGGGTTCGTGCTCTACGCGATATAGAGCCCTGCAAACCCTATTGCACCTGTCATCCTGTAATCGCCGTTCCCATCATAGACGAAACGAGCGCCGTGAGAGATGGCGTAGAGATAGCTAAAGAAGTCCTGGATCGCGCAACTATTTAGGAAGCTAGAGAAAGTACAATTATGTAAATTACAGGGAAAGAAGTGTAATTCATATATCGAATTCGCAAGTTTCGCGTGCATAGCAAAAACAGGAGTGAATACGGTTAATAAGGTTCCGACTGAAACAGTAGGAATAATCGTATTTATTTACCCGATATCTCGATACGACAGATTCTGTACCTTCACGAACTCGTTGGCCTCCTGCAAATAACGTTATCATAGAAATATCTAAAATAACCTAGCGGCTACGCCTTGTTTAACCGATTCTTTTACTAATAAGTTTCAAAATGATCTGAACGTCTTCCAAAAAGAAATAAATCGTTCGATAGAAAAAATGACCCAAGTACATAGACAGACGAACATGGTGTGCCGCACCTGACTAGTGATGTAGTGGATATTGCCTGTATCCGATGCTCCCTCGTCTTCGATTCCCACTACAACGACGCTCCAGTTCCGTTGGCTTGCGTAGTGCTTAAGGAGTATTGTCGATCCTCGCATTCAAGTTTGCGTTCCGACGGCAATGATTATGTCTTCCGTTGGGTATGGGTGAGAAAAAAGTTCCGTCCGTCGTCTCATTCCTACTTTGGACGAGAGAGCCGAGCGGTTTGAAGAGAGTGCAGACAAAGTAGGAATGCGTTTACTGACGGAACTTTTACGTCAATAATATTTCCACTTTTCGCTGCGCACCTATGATAAATAACGCAAGTCCAAGCCAAGACTGCGCGGAACGAAAATTTGAATACGAGGACCGACAATACGTGATCAGCCCAACACTGCTCACAATAAGCAAGCGTGGCCAACGCCTTCCTGAGCTTTTTTGATCTGGTGAACTATGTAAAATAAAGTCGCAGGGATTAAAAAAATTGGTGACAAACCGCAACGATCTCATGCGACCGGCTGGATGACGTAAGCACAATGAAGTGTTCGGAAGGACGAACGAATTCCGGTTCCGCTCTGAGTTCGATTATTAGATTTATTTGTGATAAACAATGTTTGTGATTCAGACAGGCGAAGCTCACGCGTTAGTGATGAATGCGTCCCGCTCGGGCACAACCTTAGAAGAGCTCGAGAAGAAGAGCTGAAGTTTCGATGAAAATCTGGTGCGTTAGGCATTTTTTCACGGTGACGCTTTGCGATAGGGACTGGTAGTGCAACAGAGTGAGGCATGCGTGTCTTTTGAGTATCTAAATAAGGGAATAAAAGATGACCCCACCATCTTTACCACGACGAATGCTACAGTTGCTGCAGCGAAACGCTTGACAATGGGGCAGAACGACCGCATTCCTAAACAAGAGGATTAGAGTTACCGATTAGGGAATAAAAGACGACCCCACCATCTTTGTTTGTGGTAAATATGCACGGATAGAATTAAGAAAAGAGCATGGGAATGTTGAAAAGAAGTGAGGGAAGGAAAGGCACAGCATTCTGCTCGATAGGATAATTTCATGTGCAAATTAAGATGATAGAAGAGGTGAAAAAATGAGATGATGGAAATTGGAGGCATTCAGAGACAGTTCCAATAAATTCAAAATGCCACAATGTCGTGGAAAAGGCGCTATTGAGTGGGTAGTCCAAAAAGAGGGGTAGGGGAGAGAAAGAGGCAAGAGAGAGAGAGAGAGAGAGAGAGTGCGTGTGTGAGTGTCCGGAAGATGCGATGGAAGATAGATAGCGTTCTCGGACAGGCTGTGCTGAATGTCGACGGCTGAATGTAGTGAGGATGGACTAGCCAGCAAATAGCAAGCTTTATGCCGGTTTGAAAGTAGACAACAAGTAATTACAGGCTTCAAGCCCGTTTTCGAAATACACTAGACACCAGTCGTGATTATTTACAAATGAAAACAAAAAACAAAAATTATGGGGCAACGGAATCTACAAAAGAGCTCCTATAATTCTCCCCTCCTCTAATAATTGCCCATTCCTCTGCTACTCCGGCGGCTGTTCCGTCCTCTCCAGTACGAACAAGTTCCGATGAAACCCGTCGATTACGGTGTCGCAGAAGTGCCCTCCGGCGGGGTCGGAGCGATTCGCGAACGGAGCCGTGTTTACGGGACACAGACCGATCCGGGCCGGGAAGTAGTACTCCGGCCAACGACGGTACATCTGCAGTGGAGTTGATCACCACCATGCATCTAAGATTAAGATCGCTTGCGGCAATAAAATTATGTTTCTATCAGTAATCATTGATTGTGGAATTATGCATCAAACCTCGGGAAAGAGATAGTATGGGTGCTCACGGGAACCGATAGTTCTGAAAATCGCACTCGGTTATTCGATATTATTGAATTATAAATGCAACTTACACTTCAGCTCCAGTGGCATCGGACATGAGATCATTGCAAAAGTCGAGGAATAACGCGCTTTCGAAGCAATACTGAAATGGGTGCAGATAAATGAATGAGTTGGATGTTATGAATGAAATGGAATTATTTAAAGAATTAGAGCAAAAGTCGAGAAAGAATAGAAAATGAATATAATAAACCTCACCCTAGACAGAGCAGAAGCGAGCACGAAATCTTTAGTAGGAAAATACATCCAGTCGGCGATGAGGAATCCTTCTTGCTGTAGGGAATGTCAAAAAAGATAATCAATCAGAGATTCAATAATTGAGTGATTTATGTACTTCAAGATTTCGCAAAAAAGACAATACAAAAAACATGCCTCCAGTAGCCTGGCTGTGATATTGTTGGCCAATTTCAGCACCCGTGGATTTTTGCTAGCGAGCAGCTGAAAAATTGTACATGTTATGTGAAGCTTCCGCAGCAGTTAGTTGCTCAATTATTGTAAAATCTGAAAAACAGTACTATAGTGGAATAAACCGATCCGTCAGTTTCTTCCGTTCCAAAATGAGTCTAATTCTCTCGCTTTCACACACTCTCTCGCTTTGTATTCGGAATGATTTTCCGACGGATCTTTTTAATCCACTATAGATATTGATCTAGATATGGTATTAGTATCTGAATTATCGTCATAAGACTGACTATCAAATGGAATAACAAGGAAACGCCATCTCCCTACTAGAGGATACGAATCGTGTACTTTTCGACGATATCTTTCGTTCTTTTTGGTGGCCAGAAGCGTCGCGGTTATGAATGATGCGTGAAACATAATCATCAAAAGTACACGATTCGTATCCTCTACTCCTTACGCCCTTGTGTAATCCTTCCATCATTTGCTTCGTCTCGGGAACGTCCTTATCTCGTTCAATCAAATGCACGAATTTTTGCTGCGCCGGTGCTCCCCAGTCCTGCAGATATCTGCGAGAACGATTACTCTTTTGGACGGACATTAGTTATCTCAGAGATTAGTAAATATATTTTTATATATAGAAAAAATATAATATAGAAAAATAAAGATATATCTAGGACCATGTACGATCAGTTCAGAAAAGTGCATAAATAGTATGCAAAAGTTTGTTGCGCACCTGAAACCCATTCCGAACATTCGGTAATTTGAGATGGATTCGGATGTATTAATCTCATGCCAGACGTTGAAGAAGAATTGACTTGAAAACATGAAATAGCCTGCAAGCTACCATTTATTCTCAGCAAACAGTTATGATGATACAGCATTGTTCTTGTTTTGTATGCATGGTGGATACCAACATCAGAAAATATAGCACTAGATAAGGACTAGTGTTTCGTCATTGCATTATTTTTCGAAAAAAATTTTTTTCGGCCGTCTAAAAAAATCGCCCCTCAAAAGAATGAGGCGAAAAGAATGATGCTTTCAAAGAATCCGCAATGCATTGAGCAAAGCGCTAATTCAATCACTCTGACTCTGATCCGCAAAGCAACAGTTCCTCTCTTCGACCAACAAGGATATTTAATTTTATGCGGGCGGAGAGAAAAGATAGACAACGATTGTGGTCAATAATTGGTTTAGTGGAAGAATCCTCGGGAAAAACTCGAAGTGATTAGAAGGGCGACCGCAAAAAATAGTGCTTCGACGAAATGATGAGACTCGACTCTCAATGCACCAGCTTTGACCGTCAATCGGTGCTTTGCCGAAGTTTATCCGGAACACATACTAAGGACAAGAGCGAGCTAACCGTCGACGTTTTCCAGTCGTAGCTTGTACGTCTCGTGCAGGCAGTTATAGATGTACGCACCGTTGTTCGTTTCGTTGTGCGACATACGAACGTAGGAATAGGGACGAGTTGACGGCAGGTTGGCTGGAATCGATAGGAATAAACCTCGAAATGGACATCTTCTCCACTTTCTTGATATTTGCGTACAGAAACGTATGGTTGAAGTAGCGGGGATGTATTCTTATAATAATATGAAATGAGTACCCGCCGCTGCTTCATCAAACGGCATTCCCGCCTCGCTACCGCAGAAAACAACAAAGCCAAACGACGCTGAAGTGTGCCTAATTTTAGCTTTTAGAATATAATGCAAATATAATTTGGCTAGAACCAAAAATACCTTCATACAGCCTCTGTAATAATCCCAAGCCTGCCTTGACGGGAAAACTGTTCGTGATTATGGCTACCTAAAGGATTCAAGTTGCGCACAATCATTCCAGGTTCCCTGATTGTTTTTTTCCTGATATCTCATAATCCCCAGAAAAAAATTACCGTTCCCATCCGGTCCACAAGCCCCTTCTTCTTGAGTGTCGATATAGCTATCTGCTCTGCTGAGGGAAAGGTCCACGACTCGGATTTGTTTGAGTTGTAGTGGCCGCACCAATTCTGAGCGAATTTTCCATATAAGAAACCTTCACTAGAGCTTGGTTTTTATAGGAATTTAATAGCTTCATGCTAGAGCTCTGAAAAGCGTTTTACGAAGCGGAGACGGAATGAATGTGCATATATATCAGGCTAAAAGTCTACCGCACACCGTAAAGTCTTCTTTATCTACCTTCAAGTCGTTGAAGTCGCTTATCTTCGCCTCCGCCCTGGACAGGGCCTGAAGATGCAAATATAATAGATTCCAGTAAGGAAATTTTTCATTGCTTTCGAAGATCCTTCTGACTTTCAATGGTATTACGTATTACTGGCAAAATAATCAAGGCGCAAGGCTCAAAGGGTCTTTTGCGCGTTGACAAATTTCCGATTTGATGTAAGCGCTTTCGACGTATTTCATGATGGACCCATCGTAGGTACTTTGTCCCTCGTCGTATCCTCTGGTAGATCGGCCGTAGCCTCAACGTGGACGCTCCTACAGTTGTCCTCTATCGTCGCAGTCGTCGTGGAGATGGGGCGATGGCCACTTCCAATGGGATACAGCCGAACAACGCGTCGCTTGTTCAGTACCGGGAACTTGTACCTAAAAAGTCTTTCTTCTACTTTACAAGAACACGGGATATTGATGCGCATTTATGCAAATTATCTTTTACAAATTGTTTGAATTTCCAAATGTCTCACTTGTGCATCTTGAGCGACTCAATCCACTGCCTCGTCGCGTTCACTTCACTCGTATGCCACACTCCGCCACTCGCGAACAGAAGCGACAGATCGACCATGCAACTGAACAGGCTGAGTAGAGCATTCCATTCGGGCCTTATCGACTGCTATTAGATTAGAGTGAGTTGAATTATCACACATAAGCAGTAAAAAGGAGAAAATATTTCCAATACTATCAAACGGTAAGCTATGTTTCACAATCCACTGATCCCTATGGCTGCCTATCGTGCTATAGGGGGTGTGTGTCATAACCATCAAAAGACCCGAATGGAATGCTCTAATGGCTGTTGAGCAGTTCGGCTTATTTCTAGTCAAACACTTCTTTCGAGCCAAAACCAACTCTTCAAAAGTCTTCTTGATACACTGCCAAGCGTCGATCGTCTTCAGCACGTGAGAGGTGAAGGCGTTTCTGAGGAGGCAATTACCGTATCCCTATTTATTGCTCCCGAAAGTGTCTACTTTGTTGTAGCACAATACGCCCCTTCTCTGTCGTCTATCATGGAATTCTCTCATGTCAGTGCTAACAACAGTTTGTAGCGAATAAAAGACTCGACCACGTATTTACCGTCCATCGTTGTCGTCGCCGTCGTCGTCGTCTTCACTCCTTTCGTCTGCATAAACGGCGTTCGGGGGAACGAACGATACCTGTTCGTCGATCAATCGCAGCAAAGCCTCAAGGTTGCAGGTGTCAAAATGCTAACATAGTTTATCCTTGCGTGACCAACCCTTGAATTTGGGAAATACGGTTATGATATTTTGAGAGGAATGCGTAACTGATTAGTCGCGATCTACCTGCAGATAGTATCCCCTCCAGATGCCTGCCGTACTCTCCTTACTGGAAGTCGGCATGCGAAGGCCGAAGAAGGCGGAGCGAGAGAAGAGAAGGTTACGGGAGGGCAGGGGAGCGAAGACGTCTGCAAAGTTACTATAGGGTTTGAAAACCAAATTTTTTGGATTGTGAAACATAAAGTAAGGAGGAGCATGTAAGAATGAAGAGAGGTAGGCGATAAATACTCTAATCGCGCTTGGTTTTCAAACCCTACTGGAAAGGGTTTATCGAATGAGGTAATGCGATCAGGGACGCCGAGAGAGCGGAGAAGAATGGAGAGAATGAGAGATGGAGAGAATGTAAACGTATTCGATAGTCGCACTCTATAGTATGATAGATGCACTGCACAACATTTGACCCTTCATCGTCAGCTGGACAGATGCCTCAACTTGCGTATTAGATGACTTCAGAATAAATATGGGAAAGTCTTGAAGATACTGGAGAGCCTGAAATGTCTAACCTCTGTCGATGATAACTTGTCCAATGAAGCGATTGAATTCCGTATTGTTCTTTGCGTCGTGCCAGTTCTGGAATAGAGACCGCACTTCCTGTGACGCGTATTCCAACTTCTTCATCGAGTTTCGCTAGATGTATATCTATATATTATTGACGAAAAAGTTCCGTCTGTAAACTCATTCCTACTTTATCGGCACTCTCTTCATACCGCTCCTCTCTCTCTCGTCATAAATAGGAATGAGACGAATGACGGAACATTTTCGTCGACCATATTATCGGAGGAAAACGAACGTATAGAGAGTTCGTTTCGCTAACCACCGTAAAACTTCAGCCGAAGCCGCCTTTTAGCCTAAGCTGGTATTTAGCGCAGTGCGCTGCAAAGATTTCTAAACGTTCGTTTTCCTCCAATAATAACCATAGATGTAGGTACTACCTTCCTCTTTACCAGACCAGTCTGGACTACAGGCGCATGCATCTTTCGACAGGCTCGGTAGCTTCCTGGGCGGTGGAGGTAATCCTAAACATGTTTAGACATTTTACTCTGAATTAAATAATCTTGGCAACATGCTTTGAACAAAGGAACAGTACTAGGTACCTTCCTTATCTTTGACTCATAGAGTCAAAATTTGTGCAGTAGCCATGTTATTTGAGGCAAACTTAGATATATGGCGAGATAGGTGATAAAACTAGTCTAATTCGTTAGGATGCCTTCAGGAATGTGAACAGATTACGGTTTCGCGTGCGTCCTCCACTAAATCGCTCAAACCTTTCGATACTCGTTTGGAAGTCCAATAGGCCATCGATCCCTCCTCCCGAAATGCATGTACGGATTGAATAGTCGTGTTGTAAGGCTGAATGATAACACTACGAAAGAGTATCCCAATAGTTCACTGAGAGAAATTTCCCACAGTGTTCTGACAACAGTGAAAGTGTTAAGAGAACGGGATCTCGAAAAATAACCCTGATTTCGGTAGGAACTCTCGTGCGGAAAACACCGTATCCTAAGCATTTCGGATCGTTCGCTTAACATTTAGAACTCTGTGTTCCATAACTTGTTCGGAATCATTCCCAACTTGAGGATATATCGGGAATGGTGTAAGTAAAAGGTTCATCAAGTTCAGCTCGGGTTTTGAACTATTCCGAAAAAGTTGTGCGGAAACTTCTCTCATTGTCAATGTAAACGAAGAATCATACTTTCTGGTCTCATAATTGTCTTCCGCTTCCAGAGCATCGTGAAATCGCAGACCATACGTGTCGTTTTCGTAGACAAATTGGTCCAACCCTTTTCCTAGAAATAAAATCGGGCTATTTTTTTGAAATGTCTACCTATTCGGCAGCATTTCAGCTTTCATTTCGGACATTTACTCTCGAAGAGAATGAATGAGTCTGTTTCCGTCTGCGTACTAGGGATCTCTTTTTGACGCTTTTTCTCGGTTGTGTTGCAGACTTCTATAAATACCAGGATATGCCTACAGAGCATAAACACAGAAACATAACCGTGGAAAAGCGTCAAAAAGAGAGAACCCTACTGCGCACCTGCCAGCCTGATATCGATGTCCCCATCGTGGACGAAACGAGCGCCGCGAGAGATGGCGTAGAGATAACTGCAGAGGGCGGGAATGTCTGGGTTCGATTGTCATTTCGACGAAATTGATTAGGACAAAGAGATAATAATTACCTAGTACACCTAGTTAGCTAGTCTCATTATCACTGTGACGTCATAGGCAATGTGTGATGAAATAAGGAAATAAGGAATGGAAAAAGCATACCCCATATTTCGCAAAACAGCGCCGCGGTATGGCAGCTTGTGCTCCTTCACAAACTCCATGGCTTTCTGAAATATTCTTTTTCTTTCTGGCAATGCTATTCGCATATTTAGGTTGGGTGTTCAAACTGCGCGCCCACTTTGCTCGTGATGAAGTGGACATTGCTTCTTCTCGGTGTGCCTTCATCTTCTTCATCTTCAACTCCCACTACGACAATGCTCCACGTGCTTAGGGTTGCGTAATGCTCAAAACAGCCATTTTGTGCAATTTAAAAATTAAAGGGCCCTCCATGCAATATCTACCATATGCATTTTTTGATATCACTGGATAGCCCTCAATGTCCCGAATCTTATCCTCTCTCCTTTTTAGTTGAAACTTTTCCGTTGCTGAGAAAAAGCTGTGCAAAGATTCCTCTCGCTGTCTGCGTCTCTTCATTCCTCTCTTGTCTCTCACAATCAATCAACCGCTCTTAATTGGTTATCTCTTGGAATTAATGAGATGGCTTTAGGGACCCGTTAATAGAATAAAAGACAAACCGCGATGCCGGCGTGTGATCTGTTGGTTGATGTGAGTACAATGAAGTATTCGGAGTCATTCCCTACTTCGTTATTCGGTTCCACCCTTCAACTCACGTTCACTAGGGTTTTCCGGTTTTTTTATTTCCTAGAGCGCTATTATAATACTGCGCACTTCGAAAAGTTATCCTGATAAATAGTAGGTTTCTGTTCCAATCGCTAAAAGAATAAATAGAAAAACACACGTGCTAAGGTTGAGTTGCCTCTCGAGGTGTGAAGCCGGACTGGAAGGTTGTATCTCATTGCCAATCTTGCTGGAGAAGAAGAACTGCAATTTCACTTACATTCTCTCTGAAACGGGCAAAAATTTCGTAAATACGGGAACTAGCGATTGCAAAACATCATTATTTAAATAGATTTTCGGCAGACTGAGGAACTAGAACGGGAAAATGCATTTTGAAATCCACCTGTACATAGGCAATCTCATTCAAAGCAAACCCATTGAACAAGGAAGACTGAAGCAACTGCTGCAGCGAGGGGCTTGAGAATGGGGCAGATGGACCGCATCCCTCAACAACATCTGCATTAACAACTAAGCCAATTAATCCTTCATCAAGTCCACATTTCCTGAAAACAGCTGAACACATTTACGCTCTGTAAGCATTAATTTCGTATTATGGACCCGTAACGATCAGTATTTACATACGATGCACGCATAAGCAACACGCTACCAGGAAGAAAGAGGGATCTTGGGGTGAGCGTAAGCGTCTTTCTACACGACCACGCGACAGCAAAAGTGAAATGACTTCTCGCGCCCAATTAACGCATCCGTGGATACGCGCACGGCCAGATTCTTATCTACGAACGAAGAGGACAAGAATGCATGCTGCGATAGGGTAGTGTCGCAGTCAGTGGCTAAACACTCCTGGCAATGCGATAGTATCGCAATAACCCTGAAACAATAATGATACATTTGTAGCTACATACCTGACAATGAGACTACCCCTAGAAATAGTGCACAGTGTTCTGCCGCAATGCAAACCTTTGTAAAGCGAAAAATCATTCCCGCATTTACTAATACGGTAGATCGGTGTGCTGCCCACCACGAATGAAAAGGAATGCGAAGAGAAAGGCTTCAGCCTAGGCACTAACATCATACTCACACTTATGGTAGAGAAAAAGGAAATATATAATTGTTCCGGTCAGATTCCGGTGCTTTCAAATTGATCTACTCAACTTCTAGTGTGTGTCATGCAAAACTATTGGAGATTCTGATCACAAAAACCTATCCACGTTCCTGATATCTCCTGTCTTAGTATGAAATATTTAGCAGCGTTTCCCACGAACACCCACCTCCCCTCTAAAATCCGCCGCACACCTATGGTGTACCCGATAAATAAATAAAAATAAATAACTTTGGAATTTCTATAGATTATTGTTAGGCGGAATGGCATTATTTCAAGGTGTGAAAAATCTGATAAACTGCGAAACTTTATCCACCCAACGTGCGCTATTATCACTAATAAAATGTGAAATAACACCTTATTATTACAATGCCAACAAGATGACTTTTATACAGATAACGGAGAGGAGTCTGCAACACACTGTAATAAGATGAGGAAACGGCATACTGTTATGCAAAGAAACAGAAGTGTGGACGAATTAAATTTTAAGAAAAAAATAATTAGGGATAGGTAAACTAAAAAAGAACAAAATAAATTAACTGTTTCGGATAAGTTATGAAGCAGAAACAGGAAAAAAAACTAAGCTTAACCGCTACGATATTCGGTTCGTATGCCACCTTGATCTAACGGTACCACAGCAGTGGCCCGTCTTAGATTACTTCTTGGAACCTGCAACAAAAGCTGTAATCCTTAGGGTTCTAAAGATCAGTTCCAAAGGCGATTGTGGTTTGCTTAGCATTTTCAGCGAAGAGACAAATGCACCAGAGAACCAGAGAACTGTAGAGAAAACCCGCTTGTAAGGATCGCTGCCCCTCTCTAATTATGAAAGGGACCCTGCATACAGTAAGCTACCCAACCACGGTACCCTGCAACCGTGCCCATACATGGGCTACTGTTGTCCTAACATTTTTATAGGCGCCATTACATAATTTGGAAAATTCTAAGGCAACCATCCCTAACAAGTGCTTTACACTAGGGTTCTCTGGTGCAGGCACCCATCCTAACGTCCGATCGGACAATCACGCCGATGTATGTCCACCTATGTATGCATGCCCTCGCCCTACTCACCCTCCTCCTCGTCCAATTCCAACTCCACCGCCTCTTCCTCTTCTTCCTCTTCCTCCTCGCCGCCCTTCTTTTCCTCTTCGTCGATCTAACAAACACACCATTTGCTTTCTACATTTACTTCTACATATCTTTTTATTTAGAGTACATTTACTCTGTCCCGATATTTACAACGAGAAGCCTTTTTGAAAAAAAAGCAAAACATACGGTATTACATTTTCTGGAGCTTTTACAAGTAATAGGCTACATAATCCGTGATATGGCAGTTGTTTGGTTCACAAAACAAGATCACCGCCTCCCATAGATCAAATAGTAAGGTCGTTGAATGTTAAAGTGCCTTGATTCTTTCATGGAGAAAGGGATAAAAGGCCTTGATTTGCACTAAAAAAGCTCAAAATCCTGCACATTTTTTTACGTAAACGGATGGATTTGGCGGCCAAAGTGCCTTGATTCTCCGCATTTTCACGGCAAAAAGTGCTTTGGTTACGTCGGATCCGGCGTACTATTTGATCTATGCCCCCCCCCCCCTTCACACCTTCCACCCCTACCGTACCTTCTCCCCCTCTGCTGCTCCCTCGCCCTCGCCCTCCTCCTCCTCTCCCTTCTCGTCCTCTTCTACAATCTCCGCATCCCCTTCACCGTCCTCCTCTTCCTCCTCAGCTCTGAAAGGATAAATAATATTATAACTAGGAACTATTATAATATTATAACTAGTCGGTTAGTGTTTCCTTCTGATTTGCATCAGCTGCCCACCTAGTTGCACACATATTTACCGAATACATCGCCTACAGTGAACGGAATATTTAACATGGCTCTGTGCGAGAAACATAACCTAAAACTACACTTTCTCATTACCACCCGAACCGTCGGATTTCTCACCGTTCCTATAATTGAGCCAGACAATAGCATGCCCGTACAACTCAACAACAACAACAACAAAAAAAAAAGAACCGCTCACTTGGGCTCCTCCTCCAATAGGCGAATTCGCGCATTTCTCTCCGCCAGTTCCTTTTCCTGATCTGCAAAGTAACACTTGATCCGGACCATAAACCATTCTGAACGCTCGCATTCAGGATATCTACACGCATCTTGCAATTCCCAATGACCACATCGCATACTCCCGGCCAGCAATACGCAAATTACCCTGATGTAACTACCGTACTCTACTCCTAATCTGGTTCGCTTCTGAGCCACCCAATGACGCGCTTGCATACATTGGGCGCGATTGTCCAATCGGACGTTAGGATGAGTGCCTGCACCTCAGCATCATAGAGTAAAAGACTTGTTTGGATTGCTGCTTCTGATTATCTCTAATTACGTGAGGGTGCCGCCTGCAGCAATTTGAGGACAATTCTAGCCCATCTATGCGCGCTTGCTTGTGTCTATCTGTACTCCAGCAATAGGCATTCATTCTCCCACAAGACATTGTTGCTACCCTATCCCCTTCCCGCTACCGTATCCCCTCCCCTCCTACCGTACCCTTAATCTGCTGCTTGTACAGCTGGTTGGCCTTGTGCGCGATGGCCAGTTCCCTCTCGGCGGCCACCTTCTTCTTCGCGTCATCCCTCAGTCGGTCTGCCTCCTCCTTCAGCCGCTTCACCCGCTCCCATTCCTTCGAGTTCTCCTCGCTGCAAGGCGGCCCGCGTAGTCCAGGCGACACCGGGGGATAATTGCTCATACTTGAGAGTATTTTCGCGGTGGGGGGTCATTTGCCAGTTGCGGTAGGGTAGCCATCCATGTAAATCGAGAATTTAGAAATGCGGTGGGGGGGGGGGTGGTCTTTCACTGCGGTATGGGTCATGATGTAGTATGAAAAGACGATTTGCTGCGGGAGGGGTCACAACCCGAAAAATGCAATCAAATACATTAGTTCTGCCTTGGATGGGCACGGCGCGTAAGCACACGGGCGGTAGCCATACGTGGGCGCCATATTGGTATGGTAGTATTGGTATGGTAGGCCCATCTTTGTTCGGAATTTTACTTTGGTAGGCCTATATTTCCTACAAAAGTTCAATTGGTGGGCTTGATTTCGTACACTGGTAGGCCCGTTTCTTCAAAATATTGCGGCGAGGGTTGCCCATGTATGGTGGTAGCGCCGATTTTGGGGTCGGTAGCCCGACATTTCCTTTCGGTATGCTTATGGGAAAGTAGAAAGAAAACGTTTTACATGACTGGTAGCCCCGTTTTTTTTTGCGATGATACACCCATTCTTTAAATTGGGGGTGGGGTTACTTGCCCACGTATTATGGTATTATGTTATGGTCTAGACGCCCTCCCGAACATTCTCAATCTTTAACAAAAACAGCACCCAAGAGGCAGGCATAGGGAAGACAACGTCTTACAACGAAGCCAAGCTGAGCTCCTGAGCGGGGGGGGGGGCTATCGGGTGGACCGCGACTATGTCTATCCTAGAGCCGTCGAATCAGGTCCTTTTTATGGTTATCTTTCATCTGGTTCAGTGTAAGCAGCACATTGATGGCTGTATGTAATACATGAAAGATAACCACGAGAAAGACTCGATTCGACGGCTCTTGTCTATTCCCCCCCCCCCTCCCCCCTCACTTCTTTCCCCTCAACGTCGTCAGTTCGTGCTTGGCCGACTCCAGATCCTTCCTCAACCCGTGCAGTTCGTCGCGCATCGCGTTCATCGTCTCCTGCACGCCACAGTTTCTCTTACCTTCCAAACCTCGTACCGTTAAGCTATTATAGTAAAATGTGAGCCAAACTTGAAACTCTAGAAACATGGGCATAACTCGCGCTAGAGAACGTCTTCGAGCGCTCTCTGGCTGACATTTTCGAAGCCTCAAGAAAAGAAAGAGCTACTTGTTTGTCAACTTTAGCAACAACAAGCCTTCACTTATAAAGGGATAGCGTTTACAGCAAAAGTGTGTTTTGTGAAGAGTCAAATCGTGTCGAGACGTGATCTCCATCGCATCGTTGAGCCCTACCCACCTGCACGAAGGGCTCCATCTGGACGCCCCTCGTCACCGCCGGTCCCTCTCCCAGCATGCGCCACCGTGCATTCGCCTTTTCCTGCTGCAATAATAGATAGCTATCATCATAAGCTAACACATCTTTCTCAGCTTAGCTACAACAATATCGTCCTAGGCTCAAGCTACCATCCAATCCTTCAGCAGTCGAGAAGATATAGCAACAACAAATTTATCGACGCACATGGTGCATATGCAAATTATATATGTCTTTTTAAATTGAAAGAAAATAAGCCCCCCCGTACCGCCATGCCCCGCAGCTCCCTGTCCTTGAGAGTGTACCGTATCTTCCCCAGCGACTCGAGCCGCCTTAGGCGTTGTACCTGCGCCTGCAGCTCGTCGATGACCGAAGCCTGCTTTTGGCACCTGAAAAAGCCGGCTCGCGGGATTACGGCAGCGAGTATCGCAAACTGACTTCTCCTGTCAAAGCCCACTACAACCGGCTAGCCGATGCTTCTCATATTATAACCAAGAAGGCGGCTACACACGCATTAAAGTAATATGATCATCTCTCCTCCCTACCTACCGTACACCTCACGGTGTATTCGATAACTAAATAATTAAGATAACACTAAAATCAAAACCCACTTCTCAACCAGCTCTTCCTTCGACAGGGCCTCCAGTCCATCAGCCTTCTTCTCCTCCTTCTTGACCTGCAATCATGGTACTTACCCTCTTTTCTCGAACTGTTCATTATCCAAATTTCAGAATCGTCAAAAACTACTGTAATCAGCTTGCTTAAATTATGTAATCCCAGCCAAACCTTGACCGCGGTAGACTCATCAGATTTCGCTACGGACGCCGGGCGTTTGGACATCGCGAAGTTGACTATTACAGGTTCCACGGGAGTTGTCCTCAAAAACGGAACGATTTAATACTTTTGATTGAAATAACAAACTATTCCCGCTGATTACGCTGTCCAATTGACTCCTTACGTGTTACTATGGCAGAAATTAATAGAATCGCAAGAAAATTGGAGCCGCAGAGGTAGATCAACGCGCGTATTTGCTTAGACAGTTCGCAATCGTTTGCGTACTTTTTGTCAACTTTCGTGGAACTTTCAATAAACTAAACTCTAAAACTACCGTCATCTTCGAAACTCGTGTCACTCCAGGGCATTCAATAGCAATTGGCAAAGGCTGTCGTCTAATAACTAACCCACCTATAACTTAGCAAGTATCACAACGCTCTCCAACGTCATAGGCAAGGACAGTTGATCGCACTGCTATGGGAAGCATTTTATTTTACCATGAAAACTCTTAAACTCGATAACGTACAACAAGTCAACAAGGAAAAAAAACAACAACGATGAAGGTTACCCGATTATCTAAGCAAACAAACAAACAAAAATTATTAGAGCTAGGTCAAAATCGTGATGTCAGAATTCACGAACCATTCTACCACTACCTTTCCAGTCGAATGCGAGCACAGTTTCAGGATAACTTCGTGCACAAGTCTCTCAACTACAGATTAGCTTGTAGCTGCAAAATCGACCTATCTAAAGTGCTAGATCCTTGCAGTAAGCTCTACCTGCAGAGCCAGGTATGCGTCCACCTCAATTCCCGGCTCATCCGGAAAGCGTTCCGATCCGCTTATTAGCATGCCTGAGGTACATGCGCATGGCGAACAGGGCCTTCTCCACCTCGATCTCCGATGAGTTGAGCAGGTTGTGCTGCTGCCTATAATGCAAAACCATACGTGGGGCAAGAGGCCCATATATGGGCGTGGTTGTCCAATCGGACGTTACGATGGGTGAATGCACTAGAGAATCATAGTGTAGAACCACATGTTAGGATGGCGCTTTTGGTTTTGCCTAATTATGTAAGGTAGTCTGTAAACATGTTCGAACACCACCAGCCCATGTACCTATGGCAAGGGGTCTGCCGGCAGCTTACTACTGCCGTGGTCCTCCCATGCACACAGAAAGATAGCGCTGCTTATTAGCTACTATACTATTTTGCAGTGAGCTAACCAGCATTAGAAAAAGATGTGCAGTAAGCTACCCAACCACGGTACCTGCAGCCGTGCCCGTCTATGATGTAAAACCAAATCCGACATTTTTCATAACCTCATCCTAAAAATAAATGAAAGCGCAAGACTTCCACGGTCAAGAAGAAGAAGAAGAAGAAGAAGAAGCTTATTTTGTGTCGAAATATAGAATTGAACGTCACATTCAATACCGAAACTAAAACTTTTTTTTGTTGTAAAACTCACTCGAATACCACCAGAGCCTCTTTGTTCGCCTCTGACATGTAGATCTCCTGGACCTCCTCGCGCTGCAAATACAGCGCATTTTCTTTCTGGATGAAGCTGGACAAATATTCGAAGTAAATGCGCTATTCCTACCCAGTATTCCCTCGGTTCACTATTAATTCCAAAGCCGGATGCCAGCGTCTATGCAAAGAATCGTTGTTCAAATGCTGCGTATGCCAATAATTGTATAATAATTGTAGTAAACTGACTTAACATCAAAACAAAGGTAGAGTAAATACCTGCGTTCGCTTCGTGGCCTCATCCAGATTCGGGTCCTGATCGATGACCGATATGATGTTCTCCATCTTCATCTGCTGCATCAGCAGGTACCTATGTAGGATCAGCCATATTTATTTATTTATTTATCAAATACACCGTGAGATATGCGTTATTTTTAATATCATACTTCTTTGCGGCAAAAAGTTGTGACTAAAATTTTCAACTAGCCCTATTAGTCCTCGGAAGTTCAGCTCTTCTTACTCGTACTTGATACGATAAGTTTGGGACTGGACCAAATCGGAAGCACAGAAATGAGCGCTCACTTGCTGTCCTTCTCGAGCCGCAGCCTTCGTATGATCAGGTTGCGGAGCATCTTAAAATATAACTGTTCTTCCAATACAACTTCTAGTCCTTTTACATAGCTCATCGCCATCTCTCCCTCTCTGCATTTTTCACAGCTCTCTCGATCAAATTATTGGTGGAAAAGTTCCGCCAGTGTATGCCTGTCAACCATACAACCCCTCCCCCCCTACTGACCATACACGTCGACTCGACGAGGGTCCTGACAGTCTGTTGCTGGTCCACGTAGTAGAGACAAATGGTGCGTGCGGGCGCGAAATCGCCCGTCTTGCCGATCGACTCAAACGGAATAAATAAAGTATAATAAATAAAAAATGTAAATATAGTAGAAAAAACCGGTCCGTCAGTTGCTTTGATTCCAAAATGCGTCTAGTTCTCTCACTTTTGCACACTCTCTCGCTTGATATTCGGAATGGTTGACCGACGGATCTTTTTAATACACTATAGACAGGCAGGATTAACTTTTTTTCAATTTTCTGATCAAAAGCGCATAATTAGGCTATGATCTTTTTATCGTCTTGAAGATGGAATCAAATGGAAGAGTGCAAATGGACACAAGCAGACTGCACGTCTACTTAGTTGACAGTCTCGTTCAGCGTAACAGGAAATTAAAAAAAAAACTTTTTTCCGGGACATTTGATTTCAAGCCTACCTTGATGCAGATGTAGTTCTCCTCGAGCATCGAGTAGAGCAGATCGCGCGTCGTCTTCGCGGGAATCATGACCGTCTTCTCGATCTGAGGATGCATTTCATCATCGTGCAGAGCTTGCTTGTTGCCAGGTTGAAGGTCAAGAATTGAATGCAACTGTAGGCGTGTAGGAAACACGAGTCTACCAAATGCAAAAATTGAGCAAATTTCGGGCCTTCCACCCACAAACTCTACGCGGAACGCTCCAAATTTGTTCGGCAAACTATATACACTCGTAAATAACAACCCCTTCCCGTCTCACCGTCTCCTCCTCCAGATACCCGGTATTCCTCAGCAGTCTCCGTATCCTCACGGCCTTCCCGTCAATCTGCTCCCTGATCATCGCATCAACGTGCACGTCGACTGCCAGAGCCACGGCTCGCTCGAAATCTGGGAGAAAGATTAAATCATAGAATACACTTCCCATTCATAGGATCGATCGATACTGTAGGAATCGTTGGTAAAAGTTGGTAAAACAAAATTTTTGCTTGTTCTATTTTCAGAGAACTGCTTCAGATGTGCTTGGCTAAAGAAATACACCCGCGTATCTACCGCGTTTAGCACAAAGCAACAAAGCAGGAACCTGGCACGTTGCCAAGCAATTATACGACGCTTAGTTTTCGTCCTATAACATGCCGAATATTATTTCGGTAATTGCTTAGTTTCCCTGCGATCTTTCCCCTTTTACGCTCACGACCGCACCATATACGTGGGCACGTGGGCACCGACCCGCCGCATGGGTGGTAGGCCCAAATTTCTTCGGAATTTTACTTTGGTAGGCCTGTATTTTCTAAAAAAAATTTCAATTGGTAGGCCTGATTTCGTACACTGGTAGGCGCGCTTTTAACAATATTGCGCGGAAGGTTGCCCGCGTATGGACCGCACGGATCTTCCGCAAACGATAATGATGATGAATACAATAATAAAAACAAAAAAGAAAAAAAACAATACCCACCAAGCACGTACAGCCCGCCCCCACTGTCGCCCGCTCTTCGCACGATTCCCCGCGACTCGTCCACAATCTACAACATACATGGGCTACTGTTGTCCTAACATGTCTACAGGCACTCTCGCGTATGTTAGGGTAAATCGAAAGCAGCCATGCTTACCAGTGTCTTACACTATCACTACCAGGTGCGGTCGTCACCCATCCTAACGTCCGATTGGACAACCGCGCTCGTGT
>LS843295.1:74202-90502 GCA_900490955.1 Micoletzkya japonica
AAGCGCCCAAACAACAGATGACGAGGCCGTACTCACCAACGTCAGCGCCCATTCCAACTCCTTCTTCTCCACGGGAAATCCGCCGTCCTTCGCCGCCCGCAGAATGTCCACAAACTAAGACGAGAATGTTATGCAATTCGACTGCAAATCTCCTCATCTTCTCTTTGTCCTCGAGGCAAGAAGGACAGTAGTCCACCATTAACAGCAGTAGTTACTTTACGAGATATAAAAGAGTCCACGAATATTCGTCGACTCTTTCATCTCTCCAAGACCAAAACCAAAAAAATAAGAAGAAGCTCCGAAACTTACAGTAACCGGCGGAGTGCAGACCGCGTCAACGTGCGGCACGCGGATCTCGACCACCTTAATTACAGTAATGTTCATTCAAAAGATCAAGATGAATCAGGTTAGAAGAGTCAGGGGTTAGAGAGAGAAGAGTTAGGTTAGAAGAGAGGTTAGAGGTTAGAAGAACGTAATCCTCGTAGGCCAGAGTACCGTACCATCATGCACATGGGCGTGATTGTCCGATCGGACGTTAGGATGGGTGCCTTGTACTAGAGACTCATAGTGCACAACACTTGTTAGGACGGCTGCTTTTGATTTTCCCAAATTATGTAAGTAAGGCAGCCTACAAAAATGTTCGGACAACACCAGCCCATGTATGCAGAGGACTATACCTCATTGCTTCGTTGTCTACACTCTCCTCATACCGCTGCACTCTCAGTATGACAATGGAAGGGGGGACCTATTCCCTAACTCCCTCGCAGGCCCTCTCATCTCACCTTGAGCAGAGCACGCATCGCATAGCGCGCTGCCGTGGAGGAGGACGTTGCGGTGGAGGAGGAGGTCTGCAATCGACAGTTTACCATAGCCCTTTGAGCCTTAGTACAATACAACATGGGCAAGCTCGGGAAGGATTGTACACGGGATAGTGTTATCCTAATATGCTTGCAAGATCATTTAAGTAATTAGAGGAAATCAAAGTCAGCTATCCTAATAAGCGTATTACACTATGATTCTCTGGTGTCGGAACCCATCCTATCGTCCGACTACCAGTCATGCAAAACCGTTTTTCTACTTTCCCATAAGCATGCCCAAGAAGACATTTGTCGGGCCTACCTGCCCGAAAATCGGGGCTACCCCCCGTACTTACGGGGCCGTGCCTACCGGGACAATCACACCCCTATCCCCCCCTCCCCCTTATCCTCCCTACCTCCTCCGAATGTCCCGTCTCCATGCTCCCGCACACCATGTCCAGCACGATCTCATCACGAACGTACCTGAACCCAAGCTGGAGCCTTTCATTTATCACACCATAATGGAGTCTGCTGCAAAAACACACCACAAGTTTTCGCCCCGAATGCGCCAAATGATATTTAAAAAAAACATGCAAACTAAAAGTTTCCGCACAACTTTTTCGGAATAGTTCAAAATCCGAGCTGAACTTGGTGAACCTTTTACGGACACCATTCCCGATATATCCTCAAGTTGGGAATGATTCCGAACAAGTTATGGAACACAGAGTTCTAAATGTTAAGCGAACGATCCGAAATGCATAGGATACGGTGTTTTCCGTGCGAGAATTCCTACCGAAATCAGGGCTATTTTTCGTCATCTCGTTCGCTTAACATTTGTTGTCAGAACACTGTGTACTGCACAGGTGGAGCATTGGGGTGTGGACCTGCCCCTGTTCGCTACTCCCGATTCCATCTACTACACCTCCCTGACGGACAGCTGCCCTCCTTCCTCTCCTTCTTCGCCAAACCGAGAACCAAGGTTTCATATTTTCGTTAAAAGATCCTTTCAAGATATAGTGGATTAAAAAGATCCGTCGGAAAATCATTCCGAATATAAGGCGAGAGAGTGCGCGAAAGTGCGAGAATTAGACTCATTTTGGAACGGAAGAAGCTGACGGAGCGGTTTATTCCACTATACATCTGTCGATAGTTATGCGTGGGTTGGCCACTGCAGCAATCTACCAGCAAACCGTGCACATCTACGACCCCCAGCACTCGCTCGTCCCGGCTTACCTCCTAAACCGTGTGATATTCAGCTTCCACAGAATGTCCCTATCCGGATCGGGCGTCCCGTTCGCCTTCTTCTCTTCTTCGCCCATCGGCGTCTTGCGCTTGCGAAAGGCCTTCAACTGGGCGAGATCCGCTGCAAGGAAAGACATCGTAATCACGTCAACGTTATTATCATAGACGTGCACGGCTGCAGGTACCGTGGTTGGGTAGCTTACTGCACAACGTTTTCCAATACTGGTTAGCTCACTGCAAAATATTATGGTAGCTAAGCAGCGCAATCTCGCAATCTCTGTGCATGGGAGGACCACTGCAGTCAGCTGCCGGCAGACCCCTTGCCACACATATGCTTGTTATTATCCGGTTATTAACTGACTTCGCGATCGCTATGTATGGAAGAGCTACTGGCTATTATTGGAGGAAAGCGAACTGTTGGGAAAGTTTTGCAGCGCACTCCGCTAAATACAGTGAAACTCTCTTGGCAAAACGCCAGCCAGCTTATTGTTAGGCTAATAGCCGGCACCGGCTGAAGTTGTACGGTGGTTAGCGGAACGAATTGTGCAGCTCTCTCAACGTTCCTTTTCCTCCAATAATATTAAGCTTCGTCTCGATAACGCTAAACTTTTAGCAAAAACCTATGCGTGAACAGGAGCTGAAAAGCACTAAAATGAAAATCTGCTGACATGCACCAATTTGGCTCAACCAAAAGAAAATAACGTACGCTTAACGTCCAGTTCCACCTTGGGCTCTTCAACCGGCTGCGGTTGTTGCGGTTTCTCATTGCCCGTAGGTTCAGGAATCAGCGCGATTTCATCCGGCATAGCGTACCTGCAAAGCATCGTTGGACCATACACTGCTTTTGAAGTCCGATTCGAAGCTTAACAATCTTTAAGCTACACCAAGTGTCCTTTATCATATAAAACTTTGCATTGTTCATAGTGCGCATGCCCTAGGGTCTGAAAATCAAGCCTTTTAATTGCATTATGAGACCGAGAGAGCGAGGATGAGCACGCGTGCACGTAAGAATGAAGAGAGTCAGGCGATAAATGCGCTAATTGCGCTTGGTTTTCCAACCCTAGCATTCCCCCCCCCCACCTCCACTCACTTCTCATAGACCATCGCATAGGTCGGCGCCCCGCGCACCTTCGTCTCCATCGGCGCACAGCGCACGATGAACTGCGCCTCGGCCAACCAGGAGAACTGCGAATGAGTATTTATTATTGCTTTATTATTTTTTAAAAAATATTTTAGATAACTATATTTAAATTATTCTATAATAAAACTATTGATCAAGAGGAAAATATATTTAAAAAATATATATAATAAGGAATGGAAGACCCCACCCGTTCCTTGATCTCACTGGCGCCATGCGTCAGATAGCAACGAGCCCGGCGCAGAGTTTCCGAGCACGAGAGGCGACCCTGAATGAGGGGAGGGATGGGTACGGTAGTAGGCGAAAGGGAGAGCATCCTGAGGATACTGACTGTAGCTCTATACGAGTACTGTAGCTCTACCGAATACCGAAGCCGTCGTCACTTCGCTTGAAAATTCAGCAACCTGGCCCGATTTACCGACGTAGCACACAATATTACAGTATGGTTCTCGTCCAGCGAAGACGTATGCTTTCCGCCAAAAAAAACGCCAAATTCAAACCCTCCCTCTACAGTATCCTACCGTACCTTGCTCGCCAGCTCCATGCAAATCGCTTCGGCCGCGGTTCCGTATAGCGTCTTGGCTACGAGGCAAACGCGCGAGAACCTGCAACACAATAAATCGCGCCGGATACGGTAACCTCGACGCGACCGCACCGCACGAGAATGCCCGCTTAGGAATCCTATCAACAGTTGCCGTATACGCCGATGAAAAGAACCGCGTGAAACAGCTCGCTATTAATCAATACAAGGGGCTTACACCATCATATCCTGCACGGCTTGGGGGTCTAGGCGGTAGAAGGTGCGAAAGGACGCGTCGAGGGAGATGAGAAGGAGGTTGTGCTGTTCGAGGATCGACAGGGCACGACGAACCTGTAGCAGCAAAACAATTCAGTTGTGACAATTGCAAGTATTTTGAGGCAAACATAGTAGTACTAGGCAACCATACTTTACATGACCACCAAATCGTGAAAACTTTTGGGAAATACGTTTCTGGCAATGAGATAATAATAAAGATAAGAGCGCATGAAAAATATTGTAAACATGTATATAGCTGGTAACATAGGCTTTCCGATGTTCATGTCATAGTCCATGCATATCTACCGTAATCCCTTTCTTTCAAGCATTCCCTTCAGGACCCCCTCCCCTCGCTTACCGTATCCACCGGCAACTGCTCCTTCTTCTCGCCGGTCCGGCACAGGGCCATGATGATCGAGGGCAGGGCCAGCTTCTCGCGAAGTACCAGCATTCCCACTCGGGCCACCTGAGAGGAGATGAAGGAATAAAACTAAAAGATCAAAGATCAAAGTCTAAAAATAAGATAACAGCAACATCTCACGCGGCAGCTTTCCAAATACACTCACAAGCATCTAGGTTACAGTAATCCCCCTCCTCATTACCGTAATCCCAAAGTGGTCCTCCATAATCTGCCCGCACAGGTCCACTTCGCGTGGGCCGCACGGCATTGTAGCTGAAAAATAATCTTACAAAAATAAAAAAAAAGTTCAAAAGTATTTGCATATTTTGTAAGTCTTCTAATGAAAACCGCAGTAAGACTATCGGCAAACGACCGAGACTCAACAAAGCCATAGCCAGACATAGATAGCAGATACTCTTCATCGGCAATCGAAACAACGCGTGAACTAGTGAACAAACAAAGAAACAACTGCGGTAGTATTGGCCAACAACCTGGAGCATTCATGACGCAACCTCCTTCTTCTTAGAAATCGCACGGGGCTGCCCAAAACGCTGTGAATTCGCTCCCCCAGTTGGCCAGTTGGCCTACACTACACGCGATGACAACGGTAGCAACATCAAGGAAATAACAGAACAAATTAACAAGAATCCAGCCGTAGCGCTAATGCCGCCGTTTGCCCTGCAAATACCAAATAAATAGATCACGCTGCCGCAAATATCTTATTGTTTTCGAATTTCCCAATAAATTGAACTAGATCTCTGAAAATGTGTAAAAACAAATATAAGCATAAACCCTCACCTTCCCCCCGCCTCCTCCTCCTCCCTTCTTCGCCTTCTTGGCCTTCGGCCCGCCCTTGAACGGCCGTTTCCTCTTGCTCTTGTCGCCTGCCTTCCCGCCCTCAAATATTATTAGTTTATAAAATAATAAATGTAATAATCAAAATAAATAATAAAATATAACCTTGCCCGCAGCCCGCTGCTCCCGGACCCGTATCTGGTCCTCATCTCCCGCCATGTAATCGCCAAACTTGAGCAGCGAGTCCAGTGCATTCTCTCGCTCCTCTCGACGGCGGGCCGCCTTTTCCTGTAGAAATTCACCATTTTCAGCTTCTCACCACCAGCGTTGGCAAAATCGGGAGAGGATGCTTCATTTCCATTCCGTTTATCCCTGCGTCTCTTCATTCGTCACCGACGAAATAATGTAAATCTCTCTCTTCCAGTCTTTCGAAAATGTTTCCACACCTATTCCTCCTTTGCGCTAACCAATGCTTGGTTTTCACAACAGAGACCACAAGCCTCCGCTTAGATCCCCTCCCGAAGCCTACCGTAACCCCTCCCCGTCCCGTGCCCCGACTACCGTACCTTCTTGTTTAGCTGCGTCCGCATCAGGTACTCCTCCTCGTACGCGATCCGCTCCTTATCAGCTTGGCGACGGACGCGGCGGCCCTCCTGCTAAGGGAATACCGTAAGACTTACATCCTAACTTACTCCTCCCTAACAATACTCTGGTATTCGAGCCCATGATGGGTCCACCTTCCGGCACGCATTTTAGACAACTTGGTCACGAAACTGCATAAGCTTATTAGTATTAGTATTATTATTATTATTATTATTATTATTATTATTATTATTATGAAAGAGTAACTATATTCATTTGAAAATAGCTAAAATAAAATTAAAAAATAATAAAATATAATATGGCCCACCGATATCTCCTCGGGTGCCTCACTGTACTGCGCCTTGAGTTCCTGGACCAGGGACGATTGGAGCGCTCGCTTTCGCAGCACAGCCTTCCGCTTGTCGTCGCGTGCTTCCTCGTGCTCTGCACAAGACTATTTATTCTCGGTCCTCGTATTCAGATTTTCGTTCCGCGCTTTCCTGATTGGACTTGCGTCATTTAGCACATACGTGGGCACAGACCCGACGGTCGGGTGGTAGGCCCCTCATTTTAACAGAAACATAGCTTGGTAGGCGCCTTATTGATTTCCAGATAGGCATCCATGCCTCAATGGTTGGCTAACCAAAACCTCAAGTTATTCACTGTTAGGCGGCTCTAGTTCAAAATAATGGGCGGTAAAGCCGCCCACGTATGATTTAGCATAAGTGCACAGCCAAACGTGGCGACTAACCAACGGAAGACGGAATCATTACCGTCGGAACGCAACTTTGAAGGCGAGGATCGACAATAACATATGTGGTCACCTACCGACTGACCCGAAATACGAGTGGTAGCCCCAAATTAATCGAAATTTTACTTTGGTAGGTTCATCACATTTAGTAGAAACTTTCAACTGGTAGACTTGCTACTTGACTGTTTCGTACATTGGTAGGCCCATCTCTCAAACTATTGCTGGGAGGTTGCCCACATATGACTATTTAACATATCAGTTTACAGTTGGAAACCAGCAAGCTTGCCAACCGCAAAGCGCACTGTCTTGACTGGTTCGATCTTGTTCATTTTTCGCTTATAATAACAACAAGCCCGATCGGAAAAACGGATCATTATCCCAAAAGTAAGGGTCTCCTTTTTTTGCAAACAGCTCTATGGTTGATAACGTGAAATTTTAAAGTTTTGGTTCCTATGCGAGAATACAAAAAAAAGCTTATGGTTCACCCTAATAGAAGGTCTACTTTTTAAGTATTAGAGATAAAATAATTCGACCCCTCCCACACTCACCATCATAGTGCACGGCCATCACCTTGGGCGGTACGTACTTCTTCACCTTGCTTCCGCCCTCCTCTCCCGTTCCCATCTTCTTCTTACTCTTCTTCCCAGTTCCCTCCTCATCCTCATCCTCCTCTTCACTCTCCTCATCGCCGTCGAGCTGGACAATATACATTTATCCAAAAATTGGCAACCTGCCAAGTGCCGAAGTAGCTAAAATAACCACCCCCCACCCTTCTAAATAGTGCTTCCAATTCGCTAAGCGACGTACCTCTCGTTATCTTATATCTGCATACCCCCACCTACTGTACCCATTCCCTTCGACGAGAATAAAGAATGAATGAATGAATGAATATATGCTATTCCCGCCCCGTACCTCCATCATATCCGGCCGTGCCCTCAGGACCTCCTTTCCCTTCCCCGCCCCGCTCGCAGCCGCCGTCAACTTGTCGATCTGGACAGCCATCTTCTTCTCCATTGCGCGCACCTTCTCCAGGACCTGACAAGGAAGGGGATATTATTATACTTTTCTAAATATCCATTTTTCACTTATTATTCGCATTTCCACGTGATCTGCATAACCTATATAGATACTGTAATACTGATCACATCACACTCATGCTCACAATCAGTAATGTATAATAAGAGCTAAATTGTTCACTAAATCATAATAAGGACTAAAAAAAAGACGAAATAGTAGTACATAGGTGGGCACGGTTGTAGGTACCGTGGTTGGGCGACTTACTGCAAAACTTTTTCATGTTTTGGTTAGCTCTCTGCACAAATAACATCTTATTGTTAGCGAAACTGTGCGATATATGGGAGGAAAACTGTGCGATATATGGGAGGACCACTACAGTACGTCACCGGCAGACCCTGTCCACGTATGAAATAGTATCTTAATTATGAAATGAAATAGTACTTTACGCATGAAACAGTATTTTAATTTTAAAAATTTCCCTACCGTTCTATGCTTGACGAGTCGCGCGACCTCATCCGCTCCCTGGATACTCTCCCCGAGGGCCATGGCTGCCATGAGCAGTGCCATCTCTCTCGTGTACACGAGCAGATCGCGCGACTTCACCTCGAGCAGGGAGATGCCCTGTAGAGAGTAGGGTAGGCAGTGTGAACTATTCTGGAATCTGAACGTTCATTTTTCTGCATACGTTTTCGACCGAGCGGGAGAAGAAAAAAGTCTACAAAAAGTGAACGTTCATATTCCTTAATTAGTTCACATTTCCAACCCCAATAGAGAGCACACATGGCCAGCATTCCAGGCAATAGTACGAGAAACGGGCCTACCGATGTACGAAATTGAAAGTTAACAAGCCTACTAATCTTGAAATTTTCTAGGAAATATGAGCCTACCAAAAACAGTATTTCGCAAAAATGTGACCCTACCACCCATACGTCGGGTCGGTGATCTATTGGGTAGCCTACTGCAAAACGTTTCCACGTATTGGGTAGACTACGGCTGGAAAACGTTTAGGGTATACTGTATGACCGCTGTGTACGGTAGGGCCACTGCAGCAATCTACCGGCCAACCCTGCCTACTGTAACCCTCAACTAACCTCCCTCTGTTTCAGCGCGCCCGCCTTCTTCACCAGCTCCTCCGCACACTGCAGTGCGTCGTGGGTGGTCCTGGCCGCCTCCGCTGCCGCGTCCGCGAACCGCGACGCATCCGCCTCCGCTACCGTAACCTCGCCCATGCCCTAGACTAGGGTTTGAAAACCAAACCTTTTAATTGTATTATTAGACCAAGAGAGTGAGGAGGAGCAATGTAAGAATGAAGAGAGTCAGACAATAAATACGCTAATCGTGCTTCGTTTTTAAGCCCTACCCTAGACTACAGTCTAGTGTGCTGTAGATACTGTAATTGGCTATACAACACCCCGTGTACGGTAGATCGTAAGCTTGCTATAGCCTCACGATCTGAATATAATGAGTATAAGCAGAGTAGCAAACTCTTCAATTTTACGCTTCTTTAACTACCGCATATAAGCTGAGATTAGCTTTATACCGAGATATATCGTGGTCAACTGGTTAGCAATAGGAATGGTGGAGGTATGAGAATGTGAGAACAATTGAACAAAATGAGCAAAGTGAGCAAAGAAGGGAAGGGAACTAGTCGAAAAGTTTCTATCAAATAGAAATTCAGGCTCAAAACTACGGAATCCGGGAGGAATTATGATCTATTGACAAACAAACAATCGAAAAGCGGCTCTTTGGACTTCAACCTTCAATAGCATACGAAACTCGAGATTTCAATCCAAGCAAAAATTACCGTACAACGTCATGTTGGGATACTCTGAGATACACCTTCTCTACAACCCTATTACAAAAACTTCGACTCCGGGACGAAAAGCATGTTCACTTGATATTTGCAGGTGCGCGAGTAAAGCCAATCCTTAACTAGGGGCCTTAGCTAAGGTCCTTAGCCTTAAGCGTCCTTAGTCCTTAAGAGCCTCGCTTGCCCTTGGAAGTGCTCGGTCCGTCGTCCGAACCTCCCCCCTCGTCCTTCTTGTTCTTGTTAGCATACGCGACGAACATCTCCTTGAGGAACGACAGCTCCTTCTGGAGGCCTTCCACCTGCAATATGTTTTTTCCTAATTTATTTTCAAATAATTAAATTATTTTCAAATAATTAATTACTTGAGCGATTCAAATACTTAAAATAGGTGTCAAAATAAGCACATACGCCTAGTTGTTATGCTAGACACATATTCGTTTCGACACATTTGCGTGGGCTTTGGTGATTGTATTATTGATCTGGTGCGTTCAGCTTACTTCAACGATGTAGTAAATACTTCAAGTAATGCTTCAATGGTGGCTGACCTTCCTCTCCAAAGCAGTGTTCTCGGCCCTTAACTGCTCCACCTTCTGCGAGGTGTCCTCCTCCTCTTGCTTCTTCTTCTGTCGTGTTCTTAAAACATACATTTGAGAAGAACACTTGTTGGAGTAGTAAACATATAATAATCACACATGGGCTAGTGTTGTCCGAACATTTTAGCAGGCAGCTTTACATAATTAGCTAAAATCAAAACCAGCCATCGTAGCAAGTGTTTTGCACTATAATTCTCTGGTGCAGGGACCCATCCTAACGTCCCCGATTGGACAACCTCGCCCATGTATGATAATAATGATTTCCCCATTGCTCTGCTCCAAATAAACACTTATTAGCTTCAAGCGGCCCAAGTGTAAAGGTAAAGCGCTTTACCGCAGTGATAAGCAAGTGCTAATCAAAAGCTACTCGAAAGATCAATTTCTGGCGATTCTTATTTAAAAAAATGAACAATAATGAATAAGGATGGCTCCGACAGCTACAGCAGTAAGGCACACTTTAGTTCATTGGACAAAAATGCAATAGGGGAAAAGACACAACCAACCTGTTAACAGCCTCGTTATTCCGCTGTCTCTTCAGCTTGTAGTCATCGTCCTTGCCACTGCTACTCGCATTCGAGCTCGTCTTCCGCTTTCGGCTACTCATTCTGCCTGAAATATCTCCAATTATTTTGAAACAGCGCAATCTCTAGCATGGAAAAAAAATTGAGGAAAAAAAAGCGAATAAACCGTTCCGAGGGTTGGCTTGGAGAACGGTATTTCATAAGACGCACTCGGCGCACCAGCTCCCACACCACGTCAGCTACAGTATACCTATGGTAATTTGCTTATTGTGCCGATGCAGGATTATTGAATCGGTTTATTTATTTATGCATATAAGTTAACAAAAAATGTGTTAACGCACAACACGCGACCCTTCATCGAATCGACTAAGCCTTATGCTGAAGATAATGAATTGTAATAATTTTTCCAAAATTCAACGGACTCATATCAAAACCCGATCTCTGCATGGTAACTTAGAGGCTTATAAATAAACATATTAATCTCTGTGTAACGTATAATAAATTTTCCATTACCGCTCAGCTTCGTATGACTCGCTATTGTTTCTCAAATATGTACGCTAACGTGAAAGCTCGGGAATAATTCTCCACCATACGGCACCAACATGAAAATTTCCTAAAAATTTCCACCTCTCCCTACTGTTTTTGGGGAATGATACCCTAGCCAGCCAGGGAAATTTGACGGTGGTGCCGCGTGCTGGAGAATTTTCGTTCAGTGTAGATAGTAACAACCATGGTTAACCACGTTCAAGGCAAAACTGCCAAAGCACTTCCTGAATCGTGCAACCGTCTCATGATTTTTTCACCCATTCACTTTCTTATACCATTCCCCTGTCAAGGACAAAAGTGGAGATGTCGTCTGCTTTTTTACTGGGTCAACTGTGTTTCGACACATGGTTAGTGTGACGTTCTCTGTTATTCGTCGAATAGTAACTGGAGTTTGACAGATCAACTCCCCCCCAGCAACATCACACAGCGTGGGAGGATCGAAATTCACTTATGACCACCGCGCAAGTTCGTCAGCTGGTCAATCTAGTTGCTAGATTTTTGTTGAAGAGTATCACAATAAAGATCTCGTAAAAACGAATGCTGAGGTGAAAGAATCAAGAGCCTTGAGGTGAGCGAAATCAGATAATCCCGGTGCTTTAAAGGGTCCCTCCACCCATCTCATTCATTCCAAGAACCAATTAAGAGCGGTTGATTGATTGTGAGAAACAAGAGAGGAATGAAGAGACGCAGACAGCGAGAGAAATCTTTGCACAGCTTTTTCTCAGCAACGGCGATGTTTCAACTAAAAAGGAGAGAGGATGAGATTCAGGACATTGAGGGCTATCCAATGATATCAAAAAATGCATATGGTAGATATTGCCTGGAGGGGCCCGTTAAGCTTGTTTTCAGGCTCGGTTTGCCAGGTGTGTACTGCTTCATTCATCACAAAGTTGGATTCCTCATTTCATCTTACCATTAGCTACATTTCATTTCTCTCATTTTCAGTGCAATTCTCATTCAGAACGTCCAAATCTGATGGCGAGATGTTCATTCCGCGCATGTTTTATATTTATATTTATTGTTAGGCGTACGAATGCCCAATTACCATACACTGATAATGTCTCCCTTTGGGAGAATGTAATCAAGGAAGTAAGGAGGAGAGAAGGACTCCTTCTGAAGGATTGAAAGTGAAGTGAAATCACTCTTACTGGAGAGAAGGAATTGAATCTCTTTGCGTGTCTAATTAAATGTATGTTTTGTCTCGTACCCTGTATTTAACGGGTGTGTGATGATGAATGAAACGATTTCCTGAATGCGAGGGGAGATGGATTATTGCGAATAACTTCCCCAAAAAGGACATTCTTCATCCCTCATTGCTGCAATCAAGTACTGTTCAGCAATCGCTGCATATCGATCACGTAAATGCTCCAATGAGATATGTTTCACATAACACTGCTTCTATCGCAACTCCTCAAATGCCCATGTTTAGCCAGCAAATTATTCGGCAATCACTGTATATCGATCATCTCCCCAATAAGTTCTCCACAAAACCCGCTAGACAACGTCACGTGCACACATCCATCTCCCCAAGGTTCAATTTTTCCCTCCCCTTCCCCTCTCTATCCCTCCGTCCTATCACTTTCGCTTTTGACACTTCGTGACTATCCGCAATCTCCTCTTCCCCTCATTTGCATAATCATCTTGATCTTATCTCGCATTCTATAACATGCACACGACACATCACGCTGCTTCTACCACTGTAAATACACTGCTTGCCTCGTGGTTCTCCTTATAAAGCTTGAAGGTCGATCATTACACTGTAGGCCAGCCCTTCTTCGCTCCCCTATAAATCTAATTATGTCCCAGATACCGTACTACCGTCACAGAATGAGCAATTTGGCCAATCGGCTCTTAGTCATTCAGTTCCAGCCTTCTTCCCCACAATAAACTGGTTAGCAAGTCTTCCCCCCATGTGCCCCCTCCGCCCTCCGCTTATAAGTTTACCATAGTGTGCTGACGGTAGCTAGTTCAATCAACTCGCTTAGGTGTACGAGGGTAGCCCCTTTCAGGTACAGTACTTCCATCACTTCCAGTCTCTGTTGTGGCATACCAAGAAGGAATGCTTACTCTACTTTATTTATTTTCATATCTACATTGATGAAGGATTATATTATCTACCGTAATTATTTTCTTATTGATCTCGGCATTTAGTCTAAGATCTCATTCAAAGATCACTGACTGTTTACGGCTGACCTTGCCGTAAGCCCATCATCCGCTGTCTAAACTCTCTCGCATTTGCGCACTCTCTCGCCCTTCCTGCTCATATTACAATTGGACCAGGCATGCCGGCTAAATACGCGTGACTATGCCTTATGGATCGGTTGTGGATGCTGTCTATCTCTTATGCATTAGACGTTGTGCGATTCATATTCTTAGCATTTCACAGACTTGTACGCGTGTATATACCACGCATGCACGACATTTGCGCATCACAGTAACTTTGAGTTTCTTCGTGATCCGACTTCCTCTTCTACGTTGTTTTCTTCCACTATACTCGTTTTCTTACCAACAGTCGGTCGGCTCCAGTATTTCTCTTGGGTATCTGTTTCTCCATCTATTTCTCCTGTGCGTGATGCAACGATATCTTTTGAGCTTGGGACCAATTGTCTGCGCATTTTCCTTTTATGAATAATAGATAAATGTAATATTACTAATATGAATGTCGGAATTATCTTTAGACGACTCGTACTATTCGATGCATCGTCCATCATGGCTGCCGTCCATTCACATGTCCATACTCGCTTTCGCACTCTGCCTGAGTGCCGGAGTTCAGCAAGGTATATATTACACAGCATTCCAAGCGTCATAATAGCGAAAAGCGGTTTTCGCGCATAGTATCCGATCCTGTAGGCGAACCAGTGAACGAAAAATTATGAATTTAAAAACGTATGCTCGCCACCATGAATTCAACAAGTTCTGAAATTTTGGTATAGATTGGTTCAGTTACTCTTGAGTAAAATCAAAAAAGTGGTCATTTCGCTATTAGACACATTCTTCACCGGGCGGAATGCTGTGATTATATATAGTGGAATAATACGACAGTTGACCATTCCGAATAGCATTCGCGTCTTCAAAGCGTGCAATAGGGAGAAAATTAGACGCATTTAGATTTAAAGTGGCGGACGGACCGGTGTATTCCACTATAGCTTGAAGAAATGCTCCATCATTTATTTATCATCATTCACATTTTTCGGCTAGAGAGTGTCTTCACATGATAATGCAGCATACGCTTAGATCTCATTCAAGGCCACTTTTGATCTGAAAAGGAGGGCATGTTCTCAACGATTGCATCAGCCTAGCACTCCTCTGCTCCTCTCACACGGGACGGGTTACTGTAGGGATGAAGAAAGTGGTGCGAGATTGCACAGAAATAGCCGACCTCTCTGCGCTCAATGCATCCTATCCGTTGGATACAAGACTACATACGGCGTGCGAAATCATTTACAGAAAGCTTACTCAATAATTTTTAAAATAATACTTCTAAAGTAGTAAATCATAATCCTGTCCGCTGACAAGAATACGCTAGCCTGGTAAAAGTAGAAGAAGCTCACGGAACTAAAAATAGTACACAGTGTTCTGACAACAGTGAAAATGTTAAGCGACCGAGACGACGAAAAATTACCCTGATTTCGGTAGGAACTCACGCACGGAAAACACCGTATATTAAGCAGTTTGGCTCGTTCGCTTAAAATTTAGAACACTGTGAGTATATTCTAAGCATTTCAAAATCGTACATTCCAATTCGCAGGCTACGTCGTTACCGTACTCAGTCCACCGTATGCCCACGTCATGCAGTTCATCAACGAGACCGTACACGAACGAGTGGATAGCCATCCTTCCGAACCCGCACTGGTCAGCATCACCCATGAGTCTAAATATGATTATCACTGCACTGAGCGAAGCTTACCCACGGTGCTGCCTATTTCTCCCAATTTTTCCATAGCCACCTGGGACAATTTCGCTGACAATGAGCTGAGGCGCTGCACAGTGTTTAGCTACTATCTATTCGCTATTCTCTTCCTCAAGGATTATCTTTAGACAAGTTTTTTTTAGTTTTTTACAGCTTTTTTACAGCTTTACAGTTTACAGAGTTTACAGTTTTTTTACAGTTTTACAGCGTAGTTTTGCTAGTGTTCTCTCGCTCAAGGATCGAGAAGGTTCGATGAGACTTTGTGCGCACAGCCACAAGGAGGATGAGAAGACAGATAACATTCGACCCTTGCAGAACGTGCTGTTCAACAGCCTCAACGTCGTCTACTCTCTGTCCTGCATCGTCGGCCAGTTCGTCTCTGCCTGGCTGAGCCGCAAACTCGGCCGAAAAGGTAACATCCACATTTTCCCATTTCAGCAGCATAATCCATGGAACATGACGAAATTTATCCCGGTTATCCCTTGGGACACAAACAAAGCGAGTGACATGATATCCTGACCATCTTATTTTAGTTAGTTCCGCGATCAGACGTAAACACTATCAAACTTTGTGTGCCTCGACTTAAAGCTTGGCTGAACCGGCGGTTCCAGCGAACGCATAGGTGACTCAGACTGTAGTATCTTATCCCCTCCACGACTGTGACTGTCTCTGCGTATCTTACAATTACACGCTCTCTCGCCATCTTTGCAGACGTTCTCAGTTGTGTTCAAACCTATACTATAGAACAATCTCTGCGCATACTGTAGAACAATCTCTACACTCCTCTCTATTCTAACCCATGATGCGGACCGTATTCATTTCTTGAATGAATCCGTGACTGTCTCTACTCCTCTCCAAATTGCATACTCTCTCGTCTACTCGTGGTATAGTTTATTGGACATACCCTCTATTCCCTTCCCCTCTCCCACCCCCATTTCCCGTCTTATCATATCCAAACTTTAACTATTCATCTTTTTTCACTGGAGTCATCCTTAATTATGTACCTTTGCTTCATACTTAATGTTGTTTCATGTGTAGGCATGATGATAATAAATATATAGACCGTAGTATATACGTCGGCTCGCGCACTAAGAGTTCCGTCTCACAATCAGTGCATGGGGGAAGGATCGCATGATCTGGGCCGAATAGAGACGCGTTCGAAAGATGGAAAAGCTCCTCGTGCTGGGTACGGTATTTAGGTGGTGCGGCCTGTGCTATGCTACACTGACAATGAGCCAAATTGTACCTGCCTTTCGGCTTTGCACAGACCATCAGATAGGTATAGTTAGCATGAACCAGGTTTATTTTTCCATACGCTTAAGCGAAAGGAACCTATCGTGAGATCTGCCAGCTTCGGCTACACAATCAAAATGATGTTCCGATAGTCTTGCCGAATACTCGG
>LS843295.1:90602-101836 GCA_900490955.1 Micoletzkya japonica
CCGTTCCGCACATATCACATACAAGCTGGCAGCGGAGTGCTAGAGATTACAGGGATGGGAGAGAGCGCAGACGACAGAGCACGGGGGCGTAAGAGACGCAGAGACACAAAAAAGCCGACGCTTATGTAGTTCAGCGTTCGCTTTCCTCGCCCTTTCAAAGTCCAAAAAGGGTACGCGGGGGGGAAGACATCGTTCCATCGAAAGGTCGACCGCTCTTTGTAGCCTAGGGGGGAATACCGGGGAGGGCACGATGATATTACAACTTCGATCAGTCTTCTTCGTCAGGGAAAGGGAATACATAGTAGAGACGGAAGGATGCAGAATAATCTGTATAGTATACAGATATACAGTGTATATCGATAGAGATAGATAGATAGTTTATGCATATCACAAGGAAGTGCGAAGAAGAATAATGAGATGACATATTTAGGAAAATACAAATGAAAAGAATGATGAAATAGTATAATCTTGAGGTGCGGCGATCCTCTCGTGTATCATGTGCCTTCCGGGCACGATCATGTGCTCGCTGTCCCACACATCCCGGAGCTTCGAGATGCTATTTGCCGGCCGCATACTGTGGTAAGCTTTTGTGGATAATAATATTGCCGAGGACATTCTGTCGGTGAACCCATTCCTACGCCCTCTTGACAACGCTTGTTAGTCGGCAATAGGATTGAGACGACTTTAGGTACCATACCAGTGAAATCACTGTCCAATACTGGACGCACCTGGCTCAGTACATTATAATGATCTTCATTGCTGAATATTATCGTAATATTATGAAAATATAAATTTGAAAATATATAGTTTGACAGGTCGCTGGGCAACGGCATCAACACGGTAGTGGCTACCGTATGGCTGGTAGAGTGTGCCCCGAAGCACATCAGAGGAGCGCTCATCTCCATGCAGGAATTCTCCATGGCCATTGGTAAGACAAGCGAAAATAATCACCCTCATACGGTCGAAAACGTAGCCTCTGCGTAAATCTCCCCACTATATAATCCCCCTTGATCCTGAGATTGATTGGTGCGGAGAATACTGAAATCCGTTTAGTAGATTAGTAATTGATTCCACTCGGAGTCTACTGTTTGAGTACTTGTACAAAGGCGAAAAACTGCAGCGGCATTTCGATGGCGGCGGCTACCCTGATACATCGAGTACCACAGAAATGTCGAGAATGATACTCCGCCGAACCGCTGCTCGCGCAGCGGAACGTTCGAGTTTGTCGCAAAAACTCCTCCGCAACTATGCTTCCTCCAACAGCAAGAGATTCGCTTATTCTGCCAGTACATTGCCTAAGCCAAGTATAATATGCCGAAAAGTTTTGCATAAATATGCAAATTGCAGGTTCGCTGGTCGTCACTGCAGCGGGGGTGCATCTAGCGACGGCAGAGAGATGGCCCCTCATGTTCATCCCGAACATTCCCCTCGTCATCCTCCCCGTCATTCTCCTCTGCCTTGTACCCGACTCACCCCAGGCCATCATGGAGCGGGAGAAGAAGCCGGAGAAGGTTTTTTTTGCAATTCATCTAGTATCAACTATGTCAAGCAAGAAATTATACAGCACTTACTATGGCACAACTAAATTTCATAATTGTTGTTTATATGTACATTTAGCACACTAAGCCAAATTTAAATATAAACGACAATTATGAAAACAGGGAAAATGAGGGGAAATGCAGGCCCGTGCAGCTCTGGCCAAGTACCACGGAATGCCGGCCGATTCTTCCTTTCTCGATGACGAACTCGAACTCGTTGACAGCACCCAGGGATCGGGACAGGAGACGCAGAAGAGGTATATACCTACGCTAAATGAATATATCCAGAGCGAAAGTTCCCCACGGCATGGCCCCGCCCAAATTTCACCAACCCGCTAGGGAAACTTCGCTGAGTGAAAAGGGAAAATGTCCGAAACCCCTTTGACAAACGCTACCTTTCACCATGTTGACAGTCCAGTTGTTGTACTATAGATTGACTGTAGATGCAAATCAATGGATATCAAACAAATGAATCTACCTATCAGAAGCATCAAGTGGCTCTTCGATCCGTTCATCAAGGACGAGAAGAAACGCGTTGTGCAGCAGGCAGCGTGGCTGGGAGTTATCGTCAAGGTGGGGAGGTCTTGGGAGGAAAGGAGATTGAGATGGTTCGATAGATTGTGCAGTCTAGCACAATATGAAACGCGAGCCAAAGCTGGAGGATGTTGAAGCCCTCTGGGACATTTGTACATGGCTTTCAATGCTCTCGTTTTGCAGGTAGCCTGTGTCACGACCGGAGCCCGTGTAATGCGGACTTACACCACCTTCGTTCTGGATACACTCTCTTTCTTCACTACGGAACGGGCGAACATCTGTAAGCTTACTCCATTTTTTTGCCGTGGAATGAAAAAAGTGCGTTGTGGAATGTCCCACAACCCACTTTTTAACAATAGTCACTCTTTACGTCATGATATGGATCAGAGCACCCTGAAGCACCCTGATTACGAGTCGGGCATTCCCACTTTCTGACTTTGCGTTTGAGCTTCACTATCGCGCATAGAGCAACCACTCTTTCTAGCGAGAGACCGTGCAAAGTGAGGAGAGCGCAGAAAGTGAAACAATCTGAACCCCAATTAATATTTAGCATGCACGTGCCTTTCGCCATCCTTTAATCCATGACACTTTTCCGAGTAATGTTGAGAAGGCCAGTTATCCGAGGATAGCAACTGACCCTAAGCAAACCGTAGCCTGTGCTACGTAATGCCTTGCAGGCTCAGCGGTCATCGACGCCTTCCGCATTCCGTCCACCTTCCTTCCCATCCTCCTGGTCGACCGTCTCGGTTAGTTGAGCAACATGCTCCGCCCACTGTCATATTTCCGACAGCCACGTGATCGTGACCAATCATTCTCCGAAAAGGAATGATCTTCCGCCCTCACGTGGATGATCATTCGTCAGACTCTATTTCCGACTAGATACCTCAGAATCGGGAGCTATTCCACGATTCTATTTCAGCCATAAATATATCAGCCACTGTCAGTGAAAAAGACAAGCTCGCAAAGAATGAAATTAGATGCAAAGTTCTCGTTCAGGCAGACGTGCCCTCCTCAACTACTCGCTGCTCGTGTGCGTTCTCTGCCTGGCCGGCATGTTGGCCATGCGACCGCTCGGACCCGAGTTCATGGTACGGTATTACCGTACTTTCAGTCGTTGGTAGAGTTGGACAGATCATCTATGAGCGTGTCACCCCCCCCCCCCCCGGGGCTGTTCTTGTCTGCGTCGTATCCTTGCCTGCCTCATCGTCAGATCATACTTGAACTTTGGCGATATCGAAACCCTTACCCAATCTCTGCACAACGGAAATTGCTAGGAACTGAACAGCAAGCTTTCGTGGTACACCTCACAAGTCTTCGTCCGATAATGCGATCATAAATGCCAGTTCGAGAAGTCGTTTAGTGCCCCTTATCCCCCATCTCATCCCCCCCTCAATCTCCCCCTTGCAGTACCCTTCCCTCCTCGCCTTCGCCCTCATCCACCTCGTAGTCGCCGCGGGCATCGGCCCCGTCTCTCGCTTCTACGCGGCCGAGCTCGTGCCCCACTCCCTCCTGCTGGAGACCACCGCCACCCTCTCGGCTTTTGAGGTGAGCGAGATCAGAGATCAAAGATCAACTTCTGTAATTCCCCATGATATCCTCATTAGGGTTCGCGCTTTGACGCTTTTTGTCGGTTATGTTTCAGACTTCTATAAATACCGGGATATGCCTGCCGAGTATAAACGCTGAGACGTAACCGTGGAAAATCGTAAAAGGGAGATAGATAGATAGTTTATGCAGATCACAAGGAAGTGCGAATAAGAACAATGGTAACATGAAGAGAACCCTAATCCACATGTGCACAAGGTACAGATGAAAGATCAGGGATAATTTCATAATACGTTTTACCGTAGCCAGGCTAATTCAGACTAATTTGCATGGCTAGAGAGGGAAGGGCATAGGAGAGAAACTAATCGCATCCGTCAGGATGCCGTCAGGAAATATCAGGGTAGCGCGCGAATTCAAATGCTACCGTACTCGTGGGCCGGCTCCTTTAAGCCACAATCTTGGCAGATCGTCGCCCGTCTCATCCTCGACTTCTCGTTCTTTCCTCTGGCCAAGGCCATCGGCTTCTACGTTTACGGTATCTTCCTCGTGCCCTCCATCCTCTTCCTCTACATCTGTTGGACCATGTGCCCTGAGACCTCGGGACGTAACGTTTACCAGGTATGCAAGTTTATTTACTGCGAAACTGGGCTTTCCCAAATATTTTTTTTGCTGAGCTGCGTTTTGCTGAATTTGTGAGCAGAAAGAAAGTAAAACACGATTAAAAAGTGCGAAATTCAGGTTCTCACGGATATCGCGGGACGCAAGAAGCTCAAGGTGGAGTTCAACGCGAATGCGGACTTTTAGATGTTTTAAATTTCTAGATTACTCAAAATAAGAAGACAATAGACGTTTCTTTTCCAATAATTGTACAGAACTTACACACTATGATGCATAAGTAATTTCTGTTCTATATAGATGTACAATAGTAAAAAGTTTGATCACATCAAACATTGACCCGGAAGATCATCATGATTTCCGTTGAAGCTTGTGTTAGCTATTCAATTTCTACGAGATACTCTTAGATAGTAAGGCATGGTACCCTTTTACTTAAAGATACTTTGGTTGATAAATTAGGTTTTGCAAGGTAAGCTTTGTCATTCTAGATAAATAGATATTATGAATGCACGAAAACGCATTATGCGTTTGAGCAATATTTGCATGTATAGGTGCCAATAGATACATTGGTTCATCATTCGGATATGTTCATAATTCTCAGACTAAAAAACTTGCCACGACATGTCCTTTCAATGACATTGATTGCTTCGTTTTGTGATACTCACAGAGTTCTAAATGTTAAGCGAACGATCCGAAATTCTTAGGATACGGTGTTTTCCGCACGAGAGTTCCTACCGAAATCACTGTTATTTTTCGAGATCCCGTTCGCTTAACACTTTCACTGTTGTCAGAACACTGTGATACTCATTGCCGGTTTTCTGTGAATTGTCGAATTGCCACACTGATTGCGGTATAAAACGTCCTTCCTTCTTTGCATTATGTTGACAATGCTGCTCTGACTCAAAATTTAGTGTTATTCGCGAAATACTTAGCTAAATATTCACAAGAAATAGACTCCAGACTTTTCGCGCGCGACGCGCGCCAGAAAATGGCCAACGCGCAATCAGAAGCAAGAGGCGCGCGAGGAAAGGTAAATTGCGTGCACGTAAAGTGAACTAGCGCGCACGAGAAGGGCAAGAGGCGCACGAGATGTGTAGGTCAGAAGAAGCGCGCCAGGAAAGGGAGCATTGCGCGCCTGTTGTGCACAACATGCGCGCCCGATGAGCTCAAGTTCAAATTGAAAGGAGGGATAATTTTATTACTACTTTTCTACTGCGTTGTTGTTTATGTTGTTTGACGTATCACGATTTGTTCAACACTGCATCGTTCTATTCAGTCTCATTTACATCAACCGCTTATACCTATATCAACTGTCTCCGATTTACTGTCCTTGGAAATTGATTTTTTGTAGATGAAACGACGAGTTGCTGAGTCTATTTCTACACTATTTCTACAGCGAAGCCTGAACCAATCACGAGTCCTTCGCAGAAGTAAGTACTATTTAATTATTCTGTTTCTCGGAAGTGAGAACATGTTTATTTATTCGGTCTTGCACCACAAAGTAGACTATCAGTTCTTACAGTACTGTTCCTACGAAAAGAGCCACCGATTCAAGCGACGAAGAAGAATCAGAAAAGGAAGATTGATACATGAGAGGGTTTGCTGCTTAAGTATCCAGTACCTATGTTTTGTTAATTGTTCTGTTGTTGTTTATTTGGTTCTGTTGTGTTCTGTTGTTTTGTGGTGCTGACCAGATAAATGAATTCGTCCACGCAAAATCCCATATTAGAATGGTATCGATAACCAGAAGGAATAAGGAAGAGAGAAACACGCGCGCGTGCTAAGTTCAAGCCGCGCGCGTGATAAGCGCACGACGCGCGCCAGCAAAGGCAAGGGTTCTCGCGGCCGCTCCTTCTGGCGCGCGTCGCGCGCGAAAACTCTGGAGGAGAGAAATTCAGGAATTTGCTAGTGCATTTGAAAAAAGACACGTGTTTTCCAAGAGTTAGACGACAAATATGCTTGTCTAATATGCTAAATACTCCCTTATCGTATTTTGCAGGTACACTAACGTTTACCTAGATATTTTAACCCACTTATCTTTTACCCCCCCCCCCTCTATCCCTTTCTCCCCTTCCCTCATTCACTCCGTCTGCCTCTCCCCTAGACGGTTGCTCCCCCGTCCTTCTCTCTCTCTCTCCCATCTCCTCTTCATCCCCATTTCTCCATCATTCTCCCTCAACTTGAAAGCATGAACGATTCATCGAATCAGGTGAGTGATTATTCTAAATTTTAGATACCGTATTCGCATACAATACATAGATATAGTGGAATAAACTGATCCGTCCGTTTCTTCCATTCAAAAATGAGTCTAATTCTCTCATATTTGCACACTTTCTCGCCAGATACTCGGAATGATTTTCCGACGGATCTTTTTAACCCACTATAAGCAAGTCTAGCATCCTATAAATTCCAGCATAACATAAAAAGACAAATGTTTTGCTACCGTAACCCAATACTTCTGTTCAAGACCATGTACGCGCCACTGTTGCGGAACCACGAACAGAGACACAGTATGGCCAGCGCGAGGAATAAGTGAGTTGTGGAATAAATAGACTGAAAGCAGATGAGTTTACCTAGTCACGCTCTTTACGGTAAGCAGTTTTACATCGAACATGGGTATTTCATTTATACGCATGCTTAGATAATTGCTTGATAGGGCTTTAAACTAGAGATGTGCATGGGAGTTCTTTTGATGCCTATGTTTCATTCCTGCAGAAATCAGGGTTAATTTTCGACATCTCGTTCGCTTAAAGGCCCCTCCGACCACTTTTTGACCATATGCATTTTCGACGTCATTGAATAGCTCTCAGTGTCCTAAGTTTCGATCAAAATGTAGGAAACACGTTCCTTAGAAAAAGCTGTTCAAAGATTTATCTCGCTGTCTGCGTCTCTTCATTCCTCTCTTGTCTCTCACAATCACTCAACCGCACGTTAATTGTTTGTACCTAGGAATGAATGAGATGGTCGGAGGGAGCCTTTAACACTTACACTGCTGTCAGAACATCGCTAATCGTGGATTACTGTAGTTCACCTCGGGTTGCAGACGGCCACACGAGCACGAGCCGGGAACGAGCTTTGAGACGAGATGGGTTATGAGGGAGGCCTCGAGGAATACGATTGAGGTACGGTTGAGGAAACGGTAGACGAAACGGTATAAAGGGAAGTGCAGACAAACAAGGAATGGGTTTACTGACGGCGAGTTGTTTCGTCAATAATAAAATCTAATCAGAGACCGAGCTAGTGATGAACATGAAGAAGGGCAGGAAAGCCAAACCATAAGCCTGGTTTTCAAGAATTATTGAAGATACTGTCACAAGGTTCTAAATGTTAGGTAAACGAGCCAAAATGTGTAAAAAAATGTGAAAAAATGCCAAAATGTTTTAAAATGTGTTATGCAAAATGTTTTCCATTCGAAGTTTCCTACCAAAATCTGGGTTGTTTTCCGGCATCTCGTTCGCTTAAGCATTTGCACTATTGGCAGAACATTGTGCGGTAACCCCGATTGAGGTGGAGAAGCGTGCCAATCAGAACCTGAGTGCGGCATCGACCGCCCTCAGCAGTGTTCTGAACGACATGAGGACGGAGAAGGCTGAGGTTGGCGGGGAAAAGCAAATAGTATTATGTAGAATAAAATGGTTCGTAAGGTTTCACTGCACACTCCAGCCTGTGAGATTCCTCGAAACGATCCACCTATCTACAGCACAACACAGAGGGGAAATTACTTTTTCGGCAAAATGCGCGAAGCGAGGCACTTGACTAACCCTAATATAATATAATGCATTCCTACTTTTGCGCATTATCGGGGCCTGTTCTTATTCTCTAGGGTTTGCGATTGGTCATTTTGGCGGATATGTTTCATTACTTTTGGCGACGAGACGCGTTGTCTTCTAAATGTCTTCTAAATGTTAAGCGAACGATCCAAAGTGCTTAGGATAGCGGTGATTTCCGTGCGAGAGTTCCTACCGAAATCAGGGCTATTCCCGGGAAGAATAAATCGTTCCGCGCATAAATACTTCCGTGTTTTATCTAGAGGGCCTGGCATCGGGGGATCCCTGGACCGATTATATCTTCCTTTTTTCTCTACTATAGTAGTATTACGACTCCTCCCAAGTGGCCAACCCCTCCCAAATCGCATTCTGCTCCTCTCGTGTCAGATCGACCACCTCTTCGTCGGTCTCCGGAATCGCGAGGCGGAACTGGTTCGGATGAGCGACGCGCTGGACAAGATGTGCTTGCAGATCGTCTCGCGTTCCATAGACCGCAAGAAGGTCGAATAGTCACTATTTTATCTATTTCAGCATTCTTCAAGAAATGCAGATAGAAATACGCCATGGCCGGCTCCTTGACGTCCAATATGTATAGTGGAGTAAAAAGATCCGTCGCAAAGTCATTCCGAATATAAGGCGAGAGAGTGTGCAGCAGTGAGAGAATGAGGCTCATTTTGGAACGAAAGAAACTGACGGATCGCCGTTTATTCCACTATAGTTGTTGTTTTTTCAGCTTCGCTCGGGTTCCCTGCATTCTGCGAGATCGGTCCGTCTTTGTACTATGACCACCTCATACATTACTTTTGGCAAATTTAAATTCCGTCCGGATACGTCTTCATCATTGCAGACCCTACGGCTTAGTCTCATGACGACGTAGATATTTCGAATTACGGTTGCTCAATACCTACATTTCAGCTCCATTCCTCGGGCTCATTCCACGCTCCCGATTGGCCCGCCGGCAGGGAAGATCCGGTAATATCTATAGTGGAGTAAAGAGATCCGTCGGAAAATCATTCCGAATATCTGGCGAGAGAGTGTGCAAAAGTGAGAGAATTAGACTCATTTTGGAACGGAAGAAACTGACGGATCGGTTTTTTCCACTATAATGCGATCATGCACTATATATGCCATTTCGCACTTTGACCAATTGCTATTGCTTGCTAACAAGACTTCGAGTCAATAGAAGACGAAACCTCGGCTTATTCTAGATGCTCGGAGGGAGTTTTGTGAATCCACCGCACTCTCCGCTGGTCAGGACTGCGATCGAGGGCACTTCGGTGAGAACTTCAGTGACTGGTCGCTTCTTAGATTGTTATTGACGAAAAGATTCCGCCAGTGATCGTCATTTCTGAACTCTCTTCGTTCTGCTTCACTCTCTGGTCGGAAATAGGAATGAGAAAACCTTAAAGTGTGTTTTTTTTTTCTGGGGGTGGTTCTGGCCATATTCGCTATCCTGATCGGGTATGAAACCATACTAATCATTTCTTGCACAATAGATCTACAAGATTAGCATTGTTTTAGATAAGATTGCTTTTATTTGATTACCAACCCTCAAATCCGACGACTCCCTTGTCCCGTTCAGCCCCGTTCGCCCGTGTCCTCTCTCCACTCGTCCACCGCCCTCGCCTCCTCCTCCCCCCTCGCCTCCTCTCCCCTCCTCGCTCCTTCCACCGTCGACTTCTCTGCCATGTCGTGCTCCACGTGCCCGTCCAGAGTTCGTTTTCACTCATTTCTTTTAGAGATTATTAAAGGACTCCGCCGAGTTTGAATTCCTGCGCGATGCTGATCGAATCGATTAATTTCTCTTCTATCCCCTTCGCTCTCTCGCTATGCAAATTAGCCTGTCTTGATTAGCTTACAGTTCGGCGGAGTCCTTCTTTTATATGGAACGAACAACGTGCGCAATAACGCCAGCTTCAGAACACCTCCAGGGATGTTCTGGCATATAAATTTATCAACTATAATTGGACTATTGAAACTACGAGTGTTGAATAGATTAATAATATCAGAACTTATGTTATAATAGCAATTAATATTATCGGTTCTCCAGAGAGACGCTCGCCTCTCCTCGCCCCTCTCCTCGGCGTCCTCCCCCGTCCCTCCCTCCTCCTCTCCTTCCCACCAACGCTGACAATGAGTCGTCCCTCCTCTTCGTCCCTCTGCGTGTCCTCACTGTATATACCAATCTCAACAAGGCAAGGCGATTCATGAGTCAACTCGATAAACGTTACTTGGCTGACGTCATAATAAACTGATTTCTGGGCGAGGCAGTCACAACTTAAAAGAGGTTCTAAAGCGACTTGCAGCATCTAATACGAGCCCCTCCTGAAGAAATAAGAAATAGCTGAAGATTGTAGCAGGAAGAAACGAAGAATGCCTATAAGTATTTCTTTTCTCTTTTCTTTCACCATGCGCTCGTAGAAAGGAAAATTCGCTAACCCGCAGCTACACTTCTCCATGCAAAACATTTCACAAATCAGTGATCAATAATGGTATGCGATGTCTTGTCTGCTTTCGAATATCTTATCTTCATGTCGAGGAGGAACCTATGAGTGTATTGCGTGGGCCAAAATACTCGTTATCAGTAGTTGTTCACGACTAGCCGTTCGAACTAAGGAGGTTGAGGAAAAAGCTCCGTCAGAGTTGTGTCATTCCTACTCGTTCGTCGAGAGCACGAAGCGGTATGTAGAGAGCCGAGACAAAAGTAGGAATGACGTTTACTGACGGAACCTTTCCGTGAATAATGCCAAGTGCTATCTTTCCTCCTTTTTTCGTGCTTCAGCTTTATCAAACTTTTATATATTATTGACGAAAAATTTTTTTTCCTGTAAACTCATTCCTACTTCGTCTGCGCTCTCTTCATACCGCTTCGCTCTCTCGTAGGAAGTAGGAATGAGACGACTGACGGAACATTGTCAACCATAGCACCCGCCTTTTTGAGCACTTTATGAACAACAAGGTGAGTTATTTGGGAAATCTTCGCGATGCATATCTACCTGGGTTGACCATGCAAATGTGTCGACTTGATTGTGCCGTGAACTTGCGTCTTCCCGTTGTCGGCTATGGTCATTCGTATCCGTTTTCGATAAGGCAGCGGCATGACGAGAGTGCAGATGAAGTAGGAACGACGATTGCTGACGGAACGTTTTTCCTCGAGATGCCCACGTTGAGGTGATCGACAGCCTTCTGCGGTACAACGTGACGAATCCGACCTACGCGCAGCTCCAGGCTCCGC
>LS843295.1:111670-128589 GCA_900490955.1 Micoletzkya japonica
AAGTTTCGCGGGCCCCGCTCATTGGAGCAGATGGGATGATGGGTAAGGAAGGCGCAGGGTGAGCAGTTGCCTCGATAGTATAGAGGTAAAGTAGTCGACTGGTGTTCGGCAGCCGTGGGTTCTAATCCCCATGGCTGCAAAAGGTTTGCTGGTGGTGATACCCAAAAATAGGTCGAGATTATTTGCAGCTTTTCTTATCACATAATGACGAGCTCCATCTTGAACTGAGCAGATAATCTCGAGATAATTCCCCACATTAAATGTGCGGCTGGATAAAAGTCTACAGATTATTACATTTGTAGATGAAAAGTAATATTAGTTCAAAAAATAATAAACTAATAATTTTTACATTATTCGTGGGATTGCGGTGGAGCAAGAAGCCGCACTGCTCCGAGAGCTGGAGGGCCTCGATGACGAAGTTGAGCTAGAAGAGAGTAAATTTTGTCTTTCTCACTTATTCCTAATTCGTAAAATTTTTAGATATTTTCAGTTAAAGCTTAAAAAGTGTAGAAAGCTCCCTAAGGAGATTTCGTTACCTTGATCCGCAGGATCTTGTCCTGCGATGTGTTGCGCAGGTCGTTGACATCGCCGACGGCTAACGAGACCTGGAAGGGAAATTGATCTTTGAACTTTGAAATTTGTACTTTAATCTTTGATCTCACCATCAGATTCATGAGCAGGATGACGGTGATGATCTCGAAGATGAGCACGAGAATGGAGGGAATCCACTGCCGGGTGCCGAGGATGTTGTCTGCGTCCACCTAAACAATATAATTGTAAAAATGAATAACGCTTGATCAATGTTGATCTTTGATCTGTGGCTCACTAGCGCAGACTATTTTGAGCATAACCAGAACAGTGAGCGATTGAGGAGTATCTATTTGATTTGAACGTTTATCACAAATTTCTGTGAACTTATTTTCTGTCTCCATCATTGCTGAGTGAATCGTACCTCTCCGATCATCATCGTCGACGTCTTCGTGATTGCTTGCAGCACGACGAAGAGCTTGTGGAGGACCGTCGCGTTGGCGTACTGTAAATTATACTTAAAACCCCAAATCACAATATTTAGAACGAGGATGGAGCTATCAAAATGATTCCATTTCGTCTTATGCTGTGTATATTTTTATATACTATGCACTTTCTTCAAGTTTGTTGATTAGCATTGACGAATCGTGCTGAGGACATATTAGTCAAAAAGAACATAGTCAAGGATCTCCCTCCTACCGTATCCTTGCTCTCCCACGGCTCGACTCCGCTGTCCCTCAGAATGAGATGGAAGGCGAAGGAGAAGGCGATCAGGGTTGGAATCCAGATGGTAGCGATCTGCAAAATTCATTGTTTCGTAGACAATGTATTATTTTCGTAAGCCCAATATTTTGGCCAACTAAATAGGTATATTTCCAATATGTTTTTTCGGTTTAGTGCTTTTTAATTTGGCTTTTAAAAATTGTCCAGAAAGACTCACATGTCCAAACGACTTGAGGATGCGTACCATCATGAAGATGTAGATGCCATAGGGACTCTGGAATTGAGGAATTATTTTTTTAAAATCTAGCATAATAAGATATGAAATAACAAAACATCAAAAAGCAGTGACCAAATAATAATACATATTTAGCAATCGCTTACCTTCCGCAAGATGTACAGAAAGTTGACCCAGGCCGACATCACAGCGATGATCGGTAGAGCCCAGAGAACGATATTCTGCAAAACACAATCCGCATTAAAGGAGCCGGCCCACGAGTACGGTAGCATTTTGAATTCGCGGGCTACCCTGCACAGCATTCCTCCCGGTGAAGTATGTGCCTAATAGCGAACTGACCACTATTTTTGAATTTTCTCAGGAATAGCTGAACCAATCAACACCAAATTTTGAGAAATTGTTGAATTCATTGTGGGGAGCTTAAGTTTTTAAATTCAGAATTTTTCGTTAACTGGTTCGCCTACAGGATCGGATCCTATGCGCGAAAACCGCTATTCGCTATTATGATGCTTGGAATGCTGTGCCTGATATGCAATTTAGGCCTTTCCGCTCATCTTTTCCCTTTTTTTTTGTGAAAATGATCGGAACAACGTGAAAAATCGATCTAGCAATGAATCAGAGCTGTATCTCACAGCAGTCAGCTAGATAGTATTAGATCTAAAGAATAACGTAAAGAGCGACTATGGCCAGAAACTCGTGGTACGGCTCCTTTAAAACGAATTTGGCGACCGAGAGGGTGATAAAAAGCGTGAACGCGAAAAAAATGACCTTTTTCAACCGTGAAAAGTTTGCGAACCTTAATTTCCTGGTGAAAGTCGTCGTACTCGAAGAGATGCGGCAGCCACACGTAAGCGAGAGTAGCAACGAATGTTAGCAGGTTGAAGGTGTACGCGACGACGAACCTGTAAAATGTACTATAAAATGTAACCAAATGCGAATCTTGGCTGAGGAAAACGTGATAGTCAGTTGTCTCGGTTTTATTTCGGATAAGAGCGAAGAGAGTTCAGACGAAGGTGGAATGCGATTTAATGACGGAACCTTATCGTCAACATCAAAAAATTGCTTTGTTCGTATTTATGGTTCAAAGTTCTTGTAACAGCAAACTCACCAAACTGATATGGATTTGGAGATGCGGGCCTTGATCGCGCCTTTGAGCATCTGTAAAACAAATTTGAGAATTTATAGCATTTCATGTTATGTATTATAAAATCATCTATCTTATGTATCATAAAATCATAGTCTCCTTATACTAATATAGTTTTTATCCGAAAAAGATCTGACCATGAAAAAGAAGAAAACGATAACAAACAGGGTCACGAGCGAGTCCTTGAAGTGGTTTTTGCTGAAATTTTTTTATTTTCCTTTCCGTGTATTAGTCTTTTTTCTTCCTAGTTAGATATAGTCAATGTTCTACCGTCAAGCTAGTAAATTGTGGGCCGTGTTTGAAACACTTGAAACAAGGCCATATCTCGGCTGGGAAAGGTCGTACAGAGTTCTGGTTGGAATTTTTGGAATTCTCAGGACGAGATCTACTTGTGTATCAAGTTTGGTGATGATTAGACAACTCTAAACCGGTTAAAACGGCTTTTATAAATCTTGAATGAATGAAATTCTCGCCAGGGGTTATTTAGATAGACGCTGTAGACTACAAACTACCCCGCGAGATATACCGTATCTCGCACATTCAGATGTGCGTACTGAGCCCTAGAGGGTCATTTCGAATCGGAATTTTTGCTCATCTTGTTGTCTAGCCCATACCACAATGTTTCCAACGGATAACTCTAACAACGATTTTTTTCGTGGGACAGTTCCTTTAACGGTATATAGGTAGGATGAGATCTTTGACAAACTCAAGGTATTTATTCAACTTTATTCATCTCTCAATCTATCTAGGTGGTAAGTATCCCTTCGCCGAGTCCTTTTCACACATTAGGAGTATACCGAGCGAGTATCTGCGAGGCACCTCTCTACTGGTCAAATATTTGCACCACGTATGTACAATCGGGTAACTTAAGAACCACTCTCAAAGCGTCTTGACACTTTCCCTTTTATTGTATCTTAGCATATGATGAAATGAGAAACTTGGAGCGCTTTCATCATAGGATCATGCGAATCAGAAGATAGTTTTGCAGAAAAAAAGCACTACCACTATGCGTAGACTTTATCAATCTATTATGTTGCATTTTTACGCACTTTTTCCCTTGCATTTCCCTTCCTGTTCTCCCTCCCAATAAGTCTATCGGTCAACATATTATATCGGCAAACAATCACGTTCATCTCCCGTTTGCACTTGGCCTATTTGCCGTCCTATCGCAACATTTCTAGTCTGTTGTGAAATATTATAAAGATAACCTAATATTGAGGATTCGACTAGACCTTCATTGTTGACCGACATCTTAGGATGAACAGGAAACGGAAAAAAATATAGGACTCACTCGAAGATGTGACTGGACAGGAGGAGGAGAAAGGCGAAGAATGCGATGATGTGTACGAGGTAGAACAGGGCGCAGTCCACGAGTCTCTCGTTCAGGAATTGCAAGACCATCGGATGCCGTAGTACGCCCCATTTATTTGCGTCCTTCTGCAAGGAATAAACGACTAACCAATTATATTTATTCATTTATTTAATTTTATCCTGAGAACAGTGTTGCTAAGTGTTGGGTCGTCCTTCTGCAAGGAATAAACGACTAACGAATTATATTTATTCATCTATTTAGTTTTATCCTGAGAACAGTGTTGCTAAGTGTTGGGTCTATGTGAGGGTCTAGTTTAATCCCCGCGGCCTGCCAAATGCTTGAAATATCTCTCTCGCGCCATCCGGTTTGATTCAAAGGGCCTCCCCTCTATCTCTCTCCTCCGACCAATCGCGCGCGTATGACATAAATCCGTGGTGACGCCTGCCAGCTTTAAAATGAAGGGACGAGAAAGTACGCTAAACGGAGAGAACGCAGACGCGCAGAGACAGAGTAGAGAGTACGCATTATGAAGAGAGTATGCCTCGAGGGATTTACCATACGCTCTCGATACGCACAGCGTTCTAGGCTGTCTAATAAGGCACGAATAATGCACAATTGATTATGACCTCCGAAATAGTTTCATCGCGTGAAAATGGGTAAGCCTGCCTTTGTATAGTAGAGAAAAAGGGAAGATATAATCGTTCCGGTTGTAGCGCTGATTCCGGTGCCTTTCAAAGTGATATAATCAACTTCTAGTGTATATCATAAGAAAGTCTAGAAGTCACTGATCTGAAAAACATATCCACGTTTCTGATATCTTTTTTTGGAATGAAATGGCACCGTTTCAAAGCGCGAAAAATTCGCTAAAGACCGTAGCGGCGGAATCACGAATTATACGTTCCGATTTTCGCGACTATAGCTACTTCGCCCTCACCTCATTCGTTATAGTTTTATTTTTCCTGGTGCCTCCTTTCAGAAATTTAAAAAAAACTAGAATTTTTTTAAACTTAACAAAAAACTAGGAATTTATCTTATTTTATTTTATTTTATTTCAAATAAAATTAAATAAAATAAAAAAATTATAAACCTTACCAAAGCCTTCAAGTGCCTCCAATGTATGCACTCGCCCTCTCCCTTCTCCCGTCCCCGATAGTCGAAGAGGAAGACCATCTTCTCGTCGTCATCTGCGTGAACCAGCCGGGAACGCGCGTTGTAGAAGTCGATCGTGTTCCTGGAATCCGCGAATTGTAGAAGGCCGCCTTTTAGCAAGTTAAATATTACCTATTTAGAGAAATAGTCTGCGGAAAACTGTTGCATCTAGAGTGTACAAAAGTGAGAGAATCGGACATTTTGTAACGAAAAACTGGTTCTTCTACTATATTTACAAAATAAAATGGTTGAACTAAGGAGTTCACTTGTTCACATCGTCCCCTCCCCCTCCCAACATCGGTTCTCCCTCTCCGCCCTTCCTGCCGTCCTCCGGACTGGCCATCCTGCAATTATTTTTTATAATTTAAAAAAAAATTTTAGAACACAACGAGGTAGGGTGGAATGCTATGAGACACATGCAGGGAAAGTTGTCGGGATAGCCCATTTCTATAGTGGGGCTGGTATTCCATAAGAGTTAGGCGTTTCGCAATGAGCAAAAAACGATGGGATTAGTCATCAGAGAGGGGCCGAGGTGAGCTGTGGGAAATATTTCCAATTAGGCCTATGATTAAAAAAATGATTTTAGCAAAGCTGATAAACATTGAAGAGTACGTGAATCAGCTCCAATAAAACAATAAATTCATGCACGAAAGTCATACGTTCAGTGAAGAGTGATATTATTGGAGGAAAACGAACGTTGAGAGAGCTGCGTAATTCTTTCCGCTAATCACCGTAAAACTTCAGCCGGTGCCGGCTTTTAGCCTAAGCTGGCATTTTGCCAAGAGAGTTTCACTGTATTTAGCGGAGTGCGCTGCAAAGATTTCTCAACGATCCTTTTCCTCCAATAATAATAATAATAATAATAATAATTTAGCATACCATTGAAATAAGATAGGCAAAGGATAATGGAGAGGCGGAAGAGAAAGAGAGGAGAGGGCATCTAATTTCCTGGCCAAAAGCTATTGAAGCCTCGTCCGGCGATTAGGCATGCATATCGGATTCAGTGAGAAAGGGGAAATGGGAGTACGAGAGGATTTTGGCGGCATTTTGGATGAAATAAATATTGTAGGTGTTGTGCTCTACTACTATAATATAAGGTTACTCTATGCTTTACATCTTTTAAAATTAAAATTAAGCAGGTAGTAAATTTAAAGAGGAGAGGGAAACTTGAAGCCACGAGGCCTATCTTAAACGCGGACGGGACGGGGTTAAAGAGGGTGTCAGGGAGAGCAGAGGGGAGAGGGGAGGGGGAGAGTGAGATGACTCTACTAGTGTAAGATAGCTCGGAGGAGGGGGCAGGCAATAGCAGGGCGGTCACCGGGCGAGTCGCACTCAAGGCAATAAGTCCTCTCGCAGAAGGCATCTCACGATATGAATACAAAGCGTATCTCGTGAGTACAGCTGTATATAGTGGAATAAAAAGATACGTCAGTAAATCATTCCGAATATGAGGTAAGAGAGCGTGCAAAAGAGAGAATTAGACTCATTTTGGAATCAATGTAACGGACTGACCGGTTTATTCCACTATAATTGTTATGCATTCCAACACTACGCTTTTACTTCTACCTTCAAGCTCGCACAAGATGCAGTCCATTGCCTAAATATACAATGAGTCATATTTTAGATATTTCATTTTTTTAGCGCAAGTCGACGATTAGTTATCTAAGCTCAGATTAACATGCGGGAAGATGCACTCTAGCACAAAATATAACACAAAGTCCACCCCAAGGCATGCGTATGGTTGAGTAAAACGTTCCGTCAGTCGGGTGATTCCTATTTTCGACGAGAGATCGAAGCGGTAGGTATGAAGAGAGTACGGGCAAAGTAGGCGTGAGTTTACCGACGGAACATTTTCGCCAATAATACGCACTATCACTGTCAGCGTGAACCTCTTATTGACAGCCGGGTAATAGTCCCGCTCCTGTACCTGGTCCCATGTCATATTTCTCCTCTGAAATATTGCTGTTGCATTTTTAATAATTCAAATATTCGTAAAATAATCTATAAATATTGCGGATAAAGACTTTTCACTTAGCCGAAAAGGCGGCCGATTGATTCGGAAAGGGAGAAAGAGCGTGTGAGAGGGGAGGGGGGGGGGGTGAAGAGTGAGGGCTATTACGGGAGGCAGCCATATTGATACAGGCACGAGGGAAAGGCAGTTATGGAAAGAGATAGCAAAGCGAGGAATGACTGAAGTTTTTTTCTGTTTTGAGAATATATTCAAGCACGTCTTGTTTTCAAAAGCATCACCTAAACTGCAGAAAATACCAAAGTGAATCTAACAATATATCAGAATTCGTAACGTACTAAACACGGGAATAGGGGAGGGGGGGGCGCATCCTATTCACGGTACTGTGAATAGCAGAGTACAGGGCGTATGGTTCCCTCAGTATCGTCCTCTCTCCCTCCCTATTCCCTCCGATTCCCTCCCTATAATGTTTGCCAACAGGGTGTCGATATACACTCGCTCTCTACATTCCCCTCATTTCCCTTTGACATGAACAACGATGCACATAGTGATTCAGGAGTGATTCACTATTAGATAGGCCCAGCTATTTTGTGAAGATTAACCTCCAATATAGCCTTTAAAAATACTAATTGCTAGAACCATCTAACAATGATATGCTTACGATATTTGTCTATGATACTCTCCAATGGCCTAGAATGTAAAAAGGAGAACAATAGACGTTGCTTAGCTGTGTCCTGATCAGGTCATGACTACCTCACTCGATGATCTATCCTTGGACGCCTCGAATAGTCTTCGAGAGACGAGTGAAATAAATAATCCCCTCATCGCAATATATTCTGGCCACTCGACTATTCTACTTGCAGAGGCACATATCTTGAGAGGGGAAGAAGAATGACCGGAGAAGGGGAAGGGGAGTAGAGGATAGGAATCGGGTACTTTTGACGCTTATATTTCGTCCATCCGAAGATAGCAAGGCATAGGTTCATTATGAATTGAGCCTGAAACATAACCGTCAACAGTACGCGATTCGTATCCTCTAAAGGGGAGGGTGAGTGGCAAGAAGAAGAAGATGCGAAGCCGGCATGAAGAGCGTGCAGAGGACGTAGGAATGCGATTAATGACGGAACTTTGTTCGTCAATAATAGCTAAGTGCAATTTCAGAGGAACGCGAATGAACGTAGTATATACGGGAAAACTTAGGAGAGAAGAAGCAAGGGGCCACGGAATAGATAGATCATGCGGTAGAATACCGACAAGCAGGACGCATGCCGGCTGGCCATAAGCTCGTAGGATTGCACTATTCCCATCTTGATATCGGCTGTCAATAAGCTCATACGACGATTTGGCTTATTTTAATGCGGTAGAGGCTTCATTGGTGACTGGGCAATGTCTAATGCAGATAAGAATGCTATGTCATAAGTATTACTCTAGTCAATAGTCTGTAAAGCCTATTTGTCAGAGAGAAGAAGCCCGGGATGTCGGGAAGGCGTAGGAGGAAGGAGTAGATTGGGGCAGGCGAAGGGGGGAGGGGGCCACGGGATAACGTAATTCAACCGAGTCATCGACAAGAATGGGAGAGAGAAAGAGGAGGAAGAGAGTGAAGAGAGATAAAGAGGGAAAGAGTAAGCCGATGAGTCTCCACAGGACAATTATGGGAGATAGAAGAGGGGAAGGGAAGGTCGCAACTCGAACGTAAATAGGCAGAGTAGGGTTTAGCTGAGCGATGTAGCGCTCAAAACTAGAAACATGGGTATGCGGCTAAGGTTAAGATCACCGAAGTTATCCCCCCCCCCTTTCTCTTTCAGTGATAATATGCTTAGGTAGATATGTCCTGGTATTTCTAGAAGCATGCAAAATAAACGGGAAAAGGAATCTCACGGTGAACGCTAATGTGAACCCGTGAATCTCCAAACTACTCCGATCTCTCACCGTGTGTCCCCCCCCCCTTTCCCATGACTCCTTTGTCCGCTTCCTTATTTCTCCCCTACAAGTCTCCCCCTACTAAGACTCCCCCCCCCCATCTCCCTTCTATCTCACACAAAGACCCCGGCCCATTCTGAGATCTGTAACGGTTGTTGTGTTGGAGCATTAGTGGGGGGGGGGGGAGAACGGCGGAGAGACACATTTGACTACCTTGTGAGAAAGGCGTCCAGAGTCTTCGAGAATACACACTGAAAAGGGCTGCAAGAAATGTAACCAGAATAAGTGGTCCGGTACTGTGCATCCTTCCGAACGGTTTTTCGCAGTTCCCAATACTTAGAGCGGTTGAAGTAGCCTTTGGGGAAGTTCGCAGCACGAGTATCCTAGGTGTTGCCAGAAAGGGTAGCCGACAAGGCAGGCTAATGCGGTGATCTACAGCTATTGTAGCGGCGCAAGGTGGGGAAAGGAGAGATCCGGGGCATACTGTAGGAGACCATGCTTACTGACATACTGCCAGGATTGGCTTAGCGATATGACGATTAAACGACAAGAAACACCCCCCTACAACACCCAAAGTCCGCAGATAGATTTTCAAAGAATAGGGTGACACAATGTTCTGACAACAGTCAAAAAAAAGAGAAGCCGAAAAATAACCCTGATTTCGGTAGGAACTCTCGCACGGAAAACACCGTATCCTAAGCATTTTGGCTCGTTCGCTTAACATTTAGAAGACAAATTGCAACCGTAAACAAGGAGAAGCCGAAAATGGAAGGGATGGAGGGGCATTGGGCTACTGAAATGCACGCTTGACAAGACAAAAGGCATTGACTAACGAGGAAAGAAGAGTGGAAGGGGGGAGGGAAAGAGCGAGGGAGAGGGAGGAGAGAATAGGGATGGGTCCTCCTGAAGACGCGGAGAGCGAAGCCCCGTGGAGGAGGATTAGTAGGGAAGGGAGGGGGGGTCTGTTCGGGCGAAGGGTAGGGTACACTCAGCGAAATTTCCCTAGCCGGCTAGGGAATATTTCCCCACGGCGTGACCCTGGGGAATATTTCCCCAGCCGGCTGGGGAAATTTCGCCCTCCCCCTGCTTCATTTTTGGGGAAAATATTCCCCAAGGTCGCGTCGGGGGGATATTTCGCTCTGTGTAGAGGGGAGAGCGTAAACGGAAGGCGAAATTAGCGTAAAGATTAATAAATACAGCAATATTTTTATATTCAAACACTGGAGAGTTTTTTTTCTGATCGATGCTTGAAACTATAAACAACGGGGATGGATTGAAGAGCTTCGGGACAGCCTATTGAGTTGCTTCATTCGTTAGCATTTACCGAACGGTCAGAACTCGACCGACTTTTTGGCCATTCTGCTGGATGCATGCTCAAGTATTGTATCTATACATCTAGCCGCCCAACATAACTCTTCCCCCTCCCCGTCTCTCCTCCTCTCCTTTCCACTCATTCTCATTCAGCTGTTGCGGCCCATCGCTTATGCATTAGCAGAGAAGAGTCAGTGAATCCCCCACCAGAAGTGCATCTCTTAGAGTGGATTATAGTGCGGCTGCATATTTATAATTATGCGCTAAAACAAAAAAAACAAAATGTTTTATCGGCAAGGTTAGAATATATTTAGATGTATTTTTAGATTTGTATAGAGATTAGCGTGATTAAAGCTTCACATCTTTCATTTATCCATAATAACATATTATTATGCTATGATATGTTCGAAAAAAACAAGTATTCTAAGTGACTTCGAAATCTCTCAAGACTATGATTGAGTATCACATGAACAAGCCTTATGAGTATCGTATGAAAGAGCGAAGCGGTGTGAAGAGAATCCAGGCAAAGTAGGAAGTGGTGTATACTGACGGAACGTTTTTCGTCAACAATACTCGCTCACAAGGAAATGTTGTAAAGGTGCAATGAAATTAGAATCTGAGACGTATGTATTCTTATTCTTATAGATTAGACAGTGCTGATTCCGAATTCCGAATATCAGTCGAGTCGTACCATCTTCCGGTGGAAGATGTCGAGTACCGCCTGGCACAACTTTTGTCGCTGGCGCAGTGGATCCGACGGGTCCGCCCACAGACTCGCCTGCAATTTGAATAATAATAATAACCTCATTTGAATAACTCAAGTAAATATAAAAATCGGAAAAATAATGGATAAATTAGAAGAAGGATTTAGAGTCAAGACATACATTTTTAATTTCCGTTTTGGAGAGTAATTGTGAAATTATAGTAGCCATTTAGGCTAAGAGGCTGCTTGAATTCTCCCCGTGAGGCGTAAGCTGAGGTTACTTCTTCCCAGTCTACAGAGGACGAGTGTATGCACGAGCCTAAAGCCGATTACCTTGATCCCGTGCACGCCAATGATCTTCTCCGCGAAGACGTGTTCGAAGTGGTGGCGTGCGTCCGTCCACAAGTAGATCGGGAGGTATGGACTGGTGATGCCCTCGTCTCTGAACGACAGTATACGATAGGATAGGATTTAACAGTGCCGTCATGGGTCATTCCAGGGAGGGTATGTTCGACTTTTTGCATTTGCGTCTGAAGCACGCCCACAGCATTCCGCACGGTGAAGAATGTGTCTAATGACGAAATGACCATAATTTTTTAATCATCTCAATAGTGGCTGAACCGATCTGCACCGAATTTTCAGGACTTCTTGAATTCATTACGATGAAAAAAGTTTTTAAATTCATGATTTTTCGTCGATTTGTTCGCCTGCTGGATCGGATCCCATGGGCGGAAACCGCTATTCGCTATTAGAACGTTTGGAATACTGTGCACCCCAATTGGAGCCCTCTGAAAGGAAGATAAAGAGGTTCTCCGCTGAGCACAGATATTATGTTTCATAAAACGTATAGGTCTCCCATTTTGATTTATCATCATGCAGAGCATGGAAAGGCAGTGAATTACAGCCTTGGTAGCAAACCCCCAAAAAAATTGATCCTAGGATCAATCCGGGGATCAATCTCATTGTTTACAATGTAAAACTCGGGATCAATCCCAGGATCGATCCTGGGATCAATCGTGGGATTTGCTACGGGGCAGGATATTGGAATTATTTACGCACACTTCTGCATGGAGTACATCGGCAAGCTTCGCCCCGAACATCTCGTGATACAGTCGTTGCTGGAAGGCCACCTGAAAGGGAAAACATAGCTAGCCTTTCTCCCACCAAAATATCTACCATTCAGAATAATGTTATTCTTTGTATTTAGTAAACGTTGTACGTTTAGGCGTGCCTTTAGAGGACACATCTGCTAATTTCTTGAGGATTATTCGCCCACGCCGTGACCATGGGGGAATATTTCTCCAGCTGGCTCAAGAAATTTCGCCTCCTCTGCTTAATTCTTTTGAAATGTCCTCAGCGTCACGCGGTTGTGAAAATTTCGCGTTAGGCTCGAACAAGGCGACATTATAGTAGAGAAAAACGGAAGATATAATCGTTCCGCGGGTAACTCCGATTCCGGGACCTCTAGCGTAATACCATACACTGTGTGAAGGTCTTGGTGGTGGTGATCTCAAAAAAGCATTCACTCATATCGATATTTTGTTTTAGACCGGAATGGTGTTGTCTCAAAGGGCGAAAAATCTGCTAAACCGCGCAACTCGTAAAACAGAATTGTACGTTCCGTTTTCCTCTACTATATGCATTCGTACCGTTGAGAAGATGGATACGAAGCGCATTGCATGTGTAGGAATGTACCACCAATCTGCCACCATGTAGCCCTCCCACTGAAAGAATTATTTAACTATCCTGTTCAGATATCGCAGACGTTATATTGCCGAACTTCTGCATGCGATACTTGTGATTTTGATGAAAATATCGCTAGGACAAAGCACATGCAGTAGTACATAAATAAATTGCACAAAAAATTAAATTAAAATTTTAAAAGATAAATTACATAAAGTACAGGCCATTAAGAGATAAAATAAAAATAAAGTACAAGCATTACATGCGTGAGATGTGTTCGCAGATTCTTGGCGAGGTTCTGCACTCGTCGGTGTAGGTTTGAGCGAATCTGAGACATAATTTTTTTCATATATGCGTATTCGATAAAGGTAAAGATTAAGATATGTTTCATTCTTCCTCTCTGTCCTCGTCGCGGGTGGTCGGCTCCCTTCATTCTCTCTCAATCAAGCGCACCCCTTTCAATCTCGGACACACAGAAAAATATGTACCGCACATTAAATGTGCCAATTGATTGAGCACATTTATGTGCCCCGGGGAGCACATTTCGAGGTGCCGGCTGAGGCGGCGGCAGCCAGGATAAGGGAAGAATCTGGCACAATTAATGTGCTCGATTTACTTGTGCTGGATAGGGGCTTCTGTAAGAGAGGGAGGAGTGAGAGCCTAGTGAGAGGAAAGAGGAGAGTAGAAGAGAGGGATGAGGATAGAAGAAGGGACATTGGGGCTGAGAGGGGTATGCCTGGGTAGTGGAAGGAGGGAGAGAGAGGGGGATAAGGGACGGAGAGAGGGGGTTAAGAGGAAGTACATAGAGGAAGAAAAGTAAATTTAACTTTTTTCAAGAAACTATTGTTTATTTACGAAGTAAACGATTAATTCTTTTTACTTGACTTGCTTTCAATTTATTTTGGTGTTGAACGTCTTTCAAATTTCACATCCCCCTCCTAGCGCATTTATGATAAATTTTAGCTCTTTAGCATAAAAACTATGAGTAATAGTAAAAAGATCATGCAAAATAAACAAAATAAACCGTGAAAAATATTACGGACTACGGTAGAATTTAAATTGCCGCTCTGTTTCAATAATCGCGCCGAGACGATTACAGTAACGGAACGGTGGGAATTTGTGGGCCATTGTCCGCTTTATTTTTTTTGTGTTTCATTGTCACGTATATCTTTATAATTATATCGTTATTTCGTTAGTTCTAGCACATTAGGTTTACCTTAAGTTTATTGAAATTATCGCCTAGATCTGGCTGGCCGTGATCTGACTGACTACCTCATGAAGATCCTCACCACTACCACCGAAATTGTCCGTGACATCAAAGAGAAGCTGTGCTACATTGCCCTTGACTTCGGGCAGGAAATGGCCACTGCTGACTCTTCCTGTTCTCTCGAGATGTCCTACGACCTTCGCGACGGACAGGTGGGGCTTGGTCTTTGATCTTTAGTTGAGCGATCTTTTATCTCTGGTCTAGCCCGCCCTCATACGTAAGCGCGGTTGTCCGATGGGACGTTAGGGTGGGTGCATGGGCCTTTTAGTGTAAAACGCTAGTATGTATGGCTGCCTTCCACGGACCCACGAGTAAAGACCAGAATTTGCTAGCCGGATTTTGGAAGAAAAATACAGTAGTTAAAATTATTCATGGTTTTCGCGTTAGGAATCATGATGAGCCAAATTGATAATGATAGCTACTGCAAGCTAAATCGTCAAATATTTCGCTTCTTTGGTCCGTGCATAGCCGCGAGGCAATATTATCCTTAAAAAATGAAATGGTCTGTTTTTTTCAGCGCGCCCGATTTAATGATAATAGTAAAATCTCAGGAAAATCAAAGATGAGAAAACAATAAGACACATGTCGGCGTTTACGAGCTGCGCGAAATGACAGAGCTGCAAAGTTATACTAACGATCTAGAACCGGAGGCGCGGAATTCCCGGTCGCTTCCGGGATTAAGTAGGGCAAAGTGAGTTTTACTAAGGGTTGTGTGGTATCGTATTAACTTGCTGGACTCGGGTCCGTGCTTCTCCTCCTCCTCATCTCTCGCTCCCTCTACCTCCACCGCCGCGGACGTCGAGCGACCCACGTGCATTGGCGGAGTGCAGAGTCAGGTTAGAGCTGGATTTATTTATTTAATTATTTATTTATTTATTTTTATTGCAACGCCCTTTATTGGCTGGTCAATAGGAGGGTGATGAGCGGATGCGAGTACGGTAGGCGAGGGGGAGGGGAGGTTTCCTCATTTATTTGTTCTAAATTTATCATGAACATTCGTCGAATAAGGGAATAGCTAATTCTCATAAGGGCTCCTTACCCTACAAGCAAGGGTCTCCGTCATAAACAATGGTTTACGTTTGTTATTTTTTCTACAGGTGACGTGCACATCGAGGCTCGCTTTCTCAGCTGCTTATATGATTGTGCCGAAACGCATCTTGTTTTGTGATTTAAGAAAAATCTTTTAACTCGGAAAATTTTGAGCAGACTTTTTTGAAAATCTGATTTGGCATTATAAATAAATTATTATAGGTTAGTAAGGTATTATTATTGGGTAAATATATAAAGTAAGTTGTCAGATGCCACAGGACGACGCTACTACTTCGGCGGGCGAAGAGAACGATTCGCTCTGTTCAACGAGGAGTAGCGAGGAGGCCATCGAGGTACGGTAGGAGGGTTACGGTAGCGTAGACTACGGTCCTGATCCATGATCCGAGACAGGGAAGGAATGTGAGTAGAGATGTGCTGACTGGTTAGTACAATGATTACATTTCATGTCTTATTCTTAACCACGACGCGTCTAGTCGCCAAAGAAACGAAACATATTGGACAAAAAAGACCGGTCTGCACAACTCTAAATGTGAGGAGGCGCAGACAAGGAGTGCACTTTGGCACACATACACACGCTCATCGCTCATTTCTCGGTCTCTATGGGGGGCTACAGTAACCCAAAGTTTTCCGCTCAGGACTCGGACGGCTGGACGCCGTTGCACTGTGCCGCGTCGTGCAACAACTTGCCGATGGTCCGGGTTTTGGTCGAGGGCGGAGCCTGCGTTCTGGCCTCCACGCTCTCGGATCTGGAGACTCCCGTCGAGAAGGTAGAGATTACGGTACTTTGGGCGGCGGGACTGTAGAAGCTATTAGATAACCTTTATGGCTGTGGGGTGGCGTTGGAAATTTATATTATTGTTTTATGCAAATTTCGATTTAAATAATAATATTAAAGTAATTATTGTATTTCCAGTGCGAGGAGGAGGAGGACGGGTACGATGGGTGTCTGAGGTACCTGCTCCAAGCGACCTGGCTCGGCCAACGGAGGAGTGGTGGGTTACTGTAGTTATGGGATTACTATAGGGGGGTTACGGTAGGCGAGGGGATCACTGTAGTGGTGGGTTGCTTGGGTTACTGTATATGGGGGATTGCTGTAGGGGCTACGGTAAGGGGAGGGGACGGTAGAGGACAGATTACTGTAGTGAGGTTGGGCTACTGTGGGAGGGTGCGGTAGATGTGGTCGGAGTACCGTAGTGAATATGGAACTTGGTTCAATGTATTAGGAGTAATGGAGATCAAGATGGTAATACCTTGATGGTATATTGAATATTTGGGAGTGGTGGTTAAGATTATAACAGCACCATTGCGTAGCTTGAGTAGGCCATATGCAGCGTGTGAAGCATGATGACCGCAGAGTATTGTATGATGGCCGCTGATAGGTAGGGACAGGTTAGAGTAGGAGACAGTAAGATATTTCTGTGTGGCTGAGAAAGAGGCTTTTGATAATTCAGTTGTGCTTTGACAATAGGTCCTTCAATTCCGATCCTTTTTTGACCATTATACTTCACACACCATAGGATAACAAGCCTTCATTATGCCATCAAAAGAACTGAATAGAATTCTCTATATAAACATATGCTAAACATAATTCGGGGTAGGTAAAATGTGAACCAATAATAAGTCTGATAAGTAGCAGCTCGAAGTATTTTTGTTTTATGCCTGTTGTTTCACGATTATGTGGTGTTGGCGCCAATTAATCCTAACGTTCGATCGGCCAACCTCATGCTTACTTTTCGCAAATAATAGTTACCGTGCCATGTAACAAAGACCAAATATTTGGTAATATGGTATTTTGAAATATATCCTATTCCTACATTAATAAACAACTTTGCAGATGCAGAATCGTGTCAGATGTCAGATGACTAAGAAGCTATTCAATCGGCGTACGAGCTGGATACCACTTCCCCCACTCCCCCCCCCCCTTT
>LS843295.1:129660-156562 GCA_900490955.1 Micoletzkya japonica
GGGGGGGGGCTACCCTGGGCGGGGGGTAGCGATTTGGCACATATATGTGCCAGATTTGCCTAGCCAGGAGCAGGCCGGCAGGGCGGCACATATAATGTGCTCAATGGGGCACATATATGTACAGGGGTGATAGTTGGCACCTCCAATGTGCTCCAGGGAGCACATATTTTTCTGTGTGGACAAGAAGATGAATCGTTCCCCCTGAAGACTTGGCGCACGGGGGAACTAGCGCCAAACCAGGATCGCGAGGATACTCAAGATCATGGACACCGCGGGCTGAGTGAGTATTTGACGAAGATTTGAAGTCCACGACCTCTCCTATCTATCAAGACTCCCTCCTTTGGAACCCCTCCACTGCTAGCCCAGATAAACGGTGTAAAACTGTAACTGTACTGTATAGCCTATACAATGCATGCACTAAAACGGTTATGATCTGAAAAAAACGAACACTGAACGAAATTTCACCACCAAACAGCACCTAGTGATTCATTCACCGAACAAAACTTCACCAGCGGGCTGGTGAAATTCGTGTGGTGAATGATTCACTAGGTGCTGTTCGGTGGTGAAATTTCGCTGGGTGAAGTTGAGCTCACCCCCCGCTCGTAGTAGTCGACCATGTAGCGAATCTCCGGGTCTTCCGGATGGGCCTCTATGTAATCCGCCATGCGTTTCATCGCCATGTAACCAGTGTCCTCGATGTGTCTGAATGCATCGATAAACTCGCCAAGCTGCGGACGGACATTTCATCGCCCACTACGGCTATTCTTGTTTTACCTCAATGTTTTTGTGTGATGAAAAGATAAATGAATGAATGCATCAGTGAACAAAACCTACGTCAAACGAGCATATCAATGACGTAAATATAGCGCAGATTAACTTCGAAACAGTTCTTTTATTCAGTAAAACAGCGGAATCAACGCACTTGACAACGACGCCTTTGGTCCGATCATTGATGAGTGGCTGGTTGAGATCGAGCGGATTCCATGGGTTGTACACGAAGTCATCCGAGAACATAAAATATCCTGAAGTAATGCATTATTATTATGACATCCTTTAAATTAGCCGTGAGAACAATGCACTGATAAATCTAAAATGTACTTTTCTATCTTCCGATTTCAATAGATGCTCAAACCTTTGACATTCTGCAGCTTCATCTCCTGAATCTTGGCCATGCAGTAGTAGAGGTGGTATCCGCCGAAGACTTCGTACTCGGACAGGTAGATGTAGACGAAGGGCCGTGTCATGCGGGGATAGTGCGCTGAGAACGGGCACAAGTGTCGCAGAATTGAGTGAGATCCCCTATCCGCGTCTCTACTTCCCCATTTGTCGTTGCCTATACGCGTATACGATCAATTGAACTGAAGAACAGCTATACTACTTTCTGATATGGTTATCTATCAGAAGGTCCTGGGTACTGCGAGATGGCTCACTTTTGGCTACTAGATATATTTGAAAATGTTAATTTTTTGAGATAGATATCTCAAGTACCGTCGAATTCCTCCGACAGCGTGTAGCCCATCTCGTTGCCGCAGTAGACGAGAAGTCCGAAGGAGGCTGCAAAGCAGGCCTTATGGAGTCATTGTTTACTCCATTTCATTACCAAAACAATGCAGTTCCAGCGCTTTTCGTTTCTCATGTTGTGAGCGCACGCTATACGCGTATTCGATAAAGATAAAGATAAAGATATTCCGGGCATTCCACGGAGAAGGCTGCTCACTTCCGTACATACGGTCGAGCACTCCGAGTCCGCCGTGGAGGGCGTGGTTGTTGGAGACGATGGCCACCTGATGGGAGATCGAGGTTATCTCTTTCAGGGAATGCGTCGCTGGTTGTTCGGCGGCTTATTGTTCGCTTCCACTTCGACGTAATGGGTGCTCGAATGGTTTTGTCTTTCTGTGGTGAAGATAGTCCCTTAGTATACATGTTTTCAGTGCGGCCAAGACCAACCAGCTTTGTTACCTAGCGGGCATGTTACCATTTTTCTTTTCCAGTTACAAAGCTGGGATGTCTTGCGTGTAGTCTGTAAGTTTGGATGCGCAACTTGGAAAAATCACCACCTGAGCGGTACTTGATAGTGTTCCTGCATTCCCTAAAAGCAAGGATGATCTCAGTCAGCCAGTCACCATGTTGATCGGGTTACCTAACCATACCTATACGTACGATCGGTCGGTAAATGGTACCTACCGTATCCAGCTTCTGCTCCAGTCCCTCGTTGTGCCTCATCTTCTCCGCGTGTTCCTCAGCCGTCGGGAAGGTCCAGTTGCCCACATTGGGCACGCTGCCCTCGGGGCACTCGAGACACCAGTAGCGAAGCTCCTTGAAGCCGTTGAGCAGACGCGTCGAACGAGCGACGTCCTGTGTGCTCTCGTTATTAGCTAGAAATATTTATCTGGTAAGCTAGCGCACTAAACAGCAAAAATCTGTCTGTGGCGAATCATCGATTGTTTTCATTTGAATACCTTCGTCTTGGCGGGATGCCTGGGAATGGATGACCGTACGGTCCAGTGGACTCTTCGGCAGTTGATGGTGGTGGAATGCGAATCGTCCAGCTGGTACGGAGTGTCCAATTCCGCGTCCGGCCGTAGCGAAGGAAAGGCGTAACTGGAAAAGCGAACAGTGGAACTGGAAAGCGGGATATTGATAGCAATGAGATGAAACTTCTTCTGGCTAACAATGCCTGATAATGTTCTTGTAGTATTAGATAGATTAAAAAAGGGGAGAAACCTCGTATTCTGCAGCTCGGAGATCCACTCGCGAATCCGGTCCGCCTCGGTCTGGCTCCAGAAGTTGCGATTTACGAATTCGGTGGACAACGTGGAGATACAGCTGAATTTTTTTGTATATTAAAGTTATTTAGATCTTGTGATGAAAGTCGCTTTCTACAAGAAATGAAGCATTCTAGAAGGAAACCTCTCAACGGAGTAGTCTGCGCATTTCCAGTCGCTCACCAAAGCGTAGACCTCGCTGAGCATCGACCTGAGCATTGATTCGAGAGAAAGAGACGAAATCTCCGTTGGCATAGTGGATTAAGAAGATCCGTCGGAAAATCATTCCGCACGTAGGTAAGGCGAGAGAGTGTGCAAAGGTGAGAGAATTAGATAGACTCCTCGTTTTGGTACGGAGGAAACTGATGGATCGCCGTTTATTCCACCATAAACTCATTCCAATGTGCTTTGTCTGTTCTGTTTTCATATCGCGTGACTCTATTGTGCTAAATAAATAGGAGCGCTTTCAATTCTTGTCCATTCTTTTCCACTCAACCAAAACAGAAGGGCCATTCTCTAGGGTTTGAAAACCAAGCAACTTAATCGCATTAATCGACCGAGAGATTGAGGTAGAGCAGGAAAGAATGAAGAGAATGAGACGATAAATACGCAAATCGCGCTTGGTTTTCAAGCCCCTACCATTCTCTTCTCCCCAACCGTACCTCTCCGCCGCGTCAGCGGACCTCGTTCCGATTGCATTGGCGCGCACGAAGCCAACCGTTTCACCGAGCTGCCGAAGAATCGCCTGAAGTCGTATTCTGACAGAGATGTTGAGACTATCTCAACCTATGTGCTCCTTCCCAATGATATACACCTTATAGAGACAAACGACTCCTTTCCACTTGCAGTAGAGCGTTCATTGGGGTCCGATAAGAAACGAACAATTCGCCACCGACCTGTACAAAGTATCCGTTAGTGTACGGGGTCTTCGCAGCTTGCAGAATGCCAATCGCCCAGAAGGCCTCGTGCGCGTAGAGTACGTTCGAACCGTCGATCGCGGCAAAGGTGCCTGGAACACAGTGTTCTGACAACACTGAAAATGTTACGCGAACGAGATGCCCAAAGATAACCCTGATTTCGGTAGGAACTCTCGCACGGAAAACACCGTATCCTAAGCATTTTGGTTCGTTCGCTTAGCATTTATAACATTGTGGCAAAGAAATCATACTGAAACCTAAGCTGTTCTGTTCTATGCGCTTGAGGTTTGAAGGAACTAAATGCATCTGTGTTATTGTCAATATGCATCTTGGTCTGCATCTTTGCCATTTATTGGTATTTTCCTTTCCACAACTGACTAAGTGGTTACCTGGAGCCAGTGTTGCAGGTGGGGCGAACGCGTGGAACTCGGGAAAGGGTTGCGTCTCTGCCGCCTGAATGAAAACCAACTGACCCCCTTTTGCACTGTTGTTGTAGCGCTGCTTCTCTAGAGTATGATGATATTGCCATTGTGAAAAGTAGAGCACTGGTTCTCCTCATGTATCCCCCCTATTTACTCACTTGAGTAGTGACCAGTCCCACTTGAAGCGCAGCCGATTCCATGTGCCGGCAGAGCGTGTAGCTGGCATTGAGGTGGGTGTGGTTCTGAACCATGCTGGGTGGATGTAAAGATGAAGTGATCATTGAAGTGTAAATAGCCAGAAATTTAGAAAGACGATTTGGTACTCGGCATGCAGAGATAATGGGAAACGATAAGAAAGGGAAGATGCATACATTCTTGTAGCTATCGGGAAACCCAGGCGGAAACGCGTCGTGGTTGCCGTAATGGAGGAACTGGTTGAATAAGCGGTGCTTCGTGGTGCTGCAAAGGGGTATACCTTACCTTTGTTGAACTCTTTTCGTTCCACTGACAGTTTTACCGCAGAAGATTGAAACTATAAGATTGAAAATATCGCCGAGAAAAAGAAGATACCACCGGAGTCCGAGGACTTACCCATTGCCCTCGGTTTCGACAGTACGAAATCGTAGTCCGGACGACACAGTCGACGTCTCGAACTGGTCGAGGCCTCGACCTAAATGTTGGTCTCATTTTTTTAAAATTATTTCGTGATCTTTCCATCTTACCATGTGGTCTGAGGCTTCCGTGCGCAACATAGATCCACTGCGCACCTTTTGATATAGCATGAGTAATTCTGAAATAGTAAGATATCTAAGTCCGTTGTTCGGTTTATGGTAGAAGCTCAATGAAAATCTTCAAAACTGATCAAAACTTGTACAACATATCTAGATCTCACCCCATCCTTGTGCGAAAGGGAATCGAACTGTTCGGTGCTTGTTGCTCGTGTCCCTGAAGTAATAGGTTCCTACTCAATAATGCCTTTTCTATGTTAATTCCCTTCATACCTTCATGGAGACGTAGGTTATGTTACCACGAAGACGCTCTTCACCAGATTCTTGGACAGCAACAACGCGAAAATTCGCGTAAGTTGTCCAAGCCTAAAAGCGATTTCCTATGAATGGATCACATATTAGGGCGTTGAAATGCTCTCTATAAATAATTTTTTGCCGCACCTTGGCTGAGGTGGTGTTATCGTCGGTGAAGATAACCCATCCTACTGGGACCGGGTCTCCTGTTTCCTGGACAGATCGCATGCCATGTCTGAACAGATAATATCAGAGACGAGCAGGCATTCCGTGATGTGAAATGCGAATACTTAGGAAAGAAGGTAGAACAAGAAGCTGTAAGAGCTTCGAACGTACATAGTAATTGCAATTCTCGTTCGAACACTGCTCTGGTATTGATGGACCTGAAAATAATCAATCACCTAGTTTTTTTCCTAATACTGGGAGACTGTATTATAAACTTTTTGTTAGTGAAATGCATCAAAAATAGCACAGTTTAAGAGAAAATAAAAACCTTTTCCCAGAATTAACCTACCATAACGACGGTGACGGATATCGTGGCCGCGGCCACTAGCACAACGAGCAGTCGGGGCAGTCGACCGTGTGTCTTCTTGGGCGGAAGAAAGGTCATCTTTGTGCTGGAAAGACGAGGAACCTCTAAAGCTGCTGGTAGGCCTACTGCCACTGCCTGTAGCTTATATTAGACTTACATTTTCCCATGGTACGATAAACGCATGGAAATACGGCAAAGACAAAAAGACAAGAAGAAAGACTGCAAACGAGTATTGAAAAGAGTTAACACGGATGAACTTCAATGGAGGCGCACTAGAGGAATTGCAGTGTGGCTAGCTAGCTTTGACATTTAGTGAACTGTGCAAAATGGAGAAGTGGAGGACACCCGCAAGCAACCGTAACCGCTGGTCCGAGACAGTGCTCTAGCTGCTCCGATGGCTCAAAACTGCGAGGCAGATCCGCTCGCAGCGATACCGCTCAACCCGACGAGAAGCATACCGAACTAAGCGCGGATCTTAGTTGCAAAAAGAGTCACGATTTCTCTGCCGATGGTCTCTATGAGAGCGCCGCTTTTAAGTCGTGAGCCATTTATTTACGCTCAATACTGAGCCTCACAATAAGCCGACTTACTGAAACCAGTTGCAGTTTGTCGTGAAAACGGCTATTGTGTAATCCTCAAAAGACCTAAAATCCACCCTGGTCCAAAACAATGGCCTTGTTTTTTATGTAGTGCACAATAGAGTTCCCGATACCGAGTACCGAGTCATCGGCCCTTCGTGCCAGTAGCGATATATAGTAAACCGAGCTAGACAGCGAGCCACCATCAGCGTGGAGACTCGGTGCTGGTTCGTTCGGGGGAGTCGAGTATTCGAAGTGGAAAGCATGTCTATGAACCCGTTATAGATATAGCAGAACGATTAGCATCTTTCTTGCTCTCTCAAATGTTCCCGGGGAAATCGGCAAATTTCGATTTTCGTTGGACTGAGATTCGTACGGTGCGATATAATGGAGCGCGATGAAACGGAGATGCATTAGCCTAGCGAGGGATGATGCTACGCGCGCATGTGCGAAATTGAAAAACTTGAGATACCGGGATTTATCCCGGTATCTCAAGAAGCAGATGCAGCGGGTGGCAGTGGTGGGCGAGGGCGTGGTCGGGCTGTCGTCGGCCCTGGCCATCAAGGAGGCGCATCCGTCTATCAGCCTCACGGTCATCTCCGACCGGCCCTTCGAGGAGACGTGCAGCTACGGTCCGGCCGGCCTCTTTCGCATCGACAGCCCCAAGTACCGGGACCGCGGCCGGGTGTCGTTTGCTCGGTTCGCGGAGCTGAATAAGAAGCATCCGGGCAGCGAGACGGGCATCAAGCTACTGTCGGGCACGATTATGTCCAATGATCGGGCACTTCTGGAGACTTAAGAGGAGGGGTACGGCGATACCGTACTCAACTTTCGCTGGCTGACCGACGCTGAGCGGACGCTGCTCTTTCCGAAGCCGGCCGAGTCAGTGGTTTTGCAATGCATGGGCCGGCATTGTCCGAATCTTTTCCCACATCAGAGTCTCCCTTATTGAATTGGTGGAAATCAAGAGCAGTCATCCTAACATTGTAAGAAGTGTTTTCATGTAAAGTGTACGAAATCAAGCCTACCAATTGAAATTTTGTAAGAAATATAGGCCTACCAAAGTAAAATTCCGAAGAAAAAATGTGTTCCTCCCAAAAGCATTTTTTAAAAGGATTACAACGTTTGCTAGAGTTGTCATTCTAACGTTTCTTCATGGCTATGTTTCACGCATTGCATATAATACCGGCATACCGAATGTAGATATATGGTACATTAGAAGGATCCGTCGGAACTCCGGTAATGTTTGGAGATGTGCAGGAGGACGGGAATGTGCAGGCGAACCGATTCCGGGAAACTATTTCCCGGTTCCAAGGGAGACGTGCAGTGGGTCTTGGGAGACGTGCTGCACGTTTGCACACAGCATTCCTACCGTCATAATAGCGTCATAATAGCGAATAGCGGTTTTCGGTGGATCCGATCCTGTAGGCGAACCAGTGGACGAAAAATTATGAATTTAAAAACGTAGGTTCTTCTCTATGAATTCTAACTCCTCTGAAAAGATTAGTGTAGATTGATATAGCCACTCTTAAGAAAATTCAAAAATGGTGGTCAATTCGTTATTAGACACATTCTTCACCGGGCGGAATTCTGTGTTTGGCGCGCGGGTGGTTTTGGCGCCCGTATCGATCGGTCGCCTTCCACTTTTTATTCGAATTGTTCGTATTTCATGACGTTTATTGCTATAGTTTTTCAATTTTCTCTAATACTCTCCCGTAGACCAACAGAACTCACCACCGTTTGGAAACAGGAATTCCGAATGCGTTCTTCTCCAAAGATTTCTTGCAAGTATTTATTTCACCCCGGGCGATTTAATTTTTTTCTAACCTTGTACTGTTCATGTAGCGTGTAGCTGGGGTCAATCTATCTTGCATCCTTCCATGATTACTCTTCGAAGAACATGTTTGCAGGCATAACGAGGTGATCGTCAGTTGACCGTATTCCGATCGACTACGTTCGTGAAACTATCGATGATGTATAATTGGAGCCTATGCAAGGTTTATTTACTTTAATATTTGGACTATTTTTTGCAGGCCGTATCCTGATACTTCGACGCTGATACTTCGACGGTGGTCGTACCTCCGCATTTTATATGCCCTATTTATTGTTTCGCGCTATATTTTATGCTTACCGTATTGTTTTATGCTATCCTCACTTTATAAAAGTCTCATAAACTTCGATTCTTGCTGTTAAACAAGTAATGGTAAAGGAACGGAGAGGAGGACAAGGATATATGCAAGGGACTAAAAGGGACTCCACAGGGGACTATTTGGGAGACGTGCAGCAGGTTAGGGAATCTGATGCCCGTTCTCTGCACTTCTGCACAGGACACCGTTGTACTTCTGCAGAGGGCTCCCCTGCATATCTGCAGATATTATCGGAGAAAATTATTCCGAATATAAGGCGAGAGAGTGTGCAAAAATGAGAGAATTAGGCTCATTTTGGAACGAAAGAAACTGACGGATCGGATTATTCCACTATACGAATAAATTCTTGCCATTCGCTTGCCTAGAACGTTTACGTAGAGACATTCAGGAGAAAAGCCTCAAAGCGTTATTCTAGCGACTGATGGATCGGTTTATTTCGCTATAGTTGTTCGGGAAACACCCATTTCATCACCATTTGAGCAGTTAATTTATGTTAAATTAAATTAATAAAATCTGTTTCTGAGATTTTTTTCCTTTTTGAAATTTTTACACTATCTTCTGTACCGCAGGATAGATGAATATGCAAAATAAGAGAGTGGAGGCGACAGATCATGAGAATTGGAGGGACGAAGAGTCATACGCAATTGGAACAATCCGAACTGGCGGAACTTTAACTAATTCGAAGAATTACAATTGTTTGACATAATTCACTGGTGACTTATTATTTAATTAGTGACTAAATTTTTGTTAACTTTTTTATTTGTCCCTGAATAGCAAAAAAATAAATACGACTACCCCTATTGTGCAACGAATTGCTACAATTATTTTAAAGGTATATCTATATTTTTTTCGCGCATGTAGGTACGTACTCTAATTCCTTGCATCTACCTTCTCCGTTCCTTGGTTCGTATTCCTGTTGTATTCGAAACAATCGGTCCTTAAGAATCTCAATCTAGATAAAGAACATCGAAATTTGCCCGTTTCTCAGAACACGGATTATGTCTGCTTGCACCCGTTCAAGGGAATGTGACAATAAAAAGAAACTGTTTATTTTCCTTGCTTTTCATTGTTAGTTAGTACATATAACAGTAACGAGTGAAGTGCAGCGCAAAAGGAAATACCCAACGAATTGTTGAGATGATTATAATTCATAAATTACGCTTTTAGTGTGCTACTGCTTATCTACACCTATTCAACAACAGCAAATATCAACGCTCGCCTCGAGTTATTCCGTAGGGAAATTAAATAAAAAAACAATTCTATTTAATAAAAATTAAAAGATCCCCAAAGAGAGTCAAGAGTTAGCTCACAATACGCAATGACAATTATTATAAACAGAGTAAGCTATTATCATTATTCAATTATGACTTTTCAAGTTCGAAAGGACGAGTTTGATCTTCGTTTTATTATCGCTTTGCGCGGATCTTCCGAGAGATTTTGCAGCTGGCGAGCATTTAGAGCACTCTATCTCGGAGGAACGCCTTGAGTATGCTCGCTTTGCACAACTCCCTTTTCTGGCTTTCTTCACGATATTTGTTTCTTTTAAGTTAGTAATTCTTTAAAATATCAACATAATCTCATTCTGTGCCTTGTAGAGAAAGCGTGTCCGATTCGTGAGTCACACACTTTGTTGAATTTACTTTTAAATATGTAGCTAGCACCTTATCAACATCTTCAAGATTACTAAATCATTAAAAAAGTATGTAATTTTGGAACTCTTGAGCTCAGAACAAGTGCAAGACACAGGTTACGAACAAAAACATTTAACTATGCTATGTGAGTTGGGCGCATACCTCGGGTTTTCTGTGGTTTTTTTATTTGGATCTCTTGAGCTCAAGGTAATGTTGGTGATTCAGTTTAATTTTTGTCTTACCTCTTAATGTATTCTTCATATGATAGTGATTGCCTCCCGTTATAAATGCCGGCCCTACTGCGTCCTATCTGACATTCATAGGTGATTTCAAAGCCATTCGTTCAATGTAGATATTTGTGGAAAAGTTTTTGGGTTGGTCTGCTAAACACGGTTATTCATACGCCGGAATTGTGCGTTCCGTTTTCCTCCACTTTAGCTCTAGACGTGCCTACGCGATCTTCGCTGTGGATCAAACTGCGTTGTGCGAGAGATGCGGACGACGCGATTAGTTAGATGTTCCTTTTTGGAGAGCGACGAAAGTGGAAAGAATGGCGAGAGCAGAGACGAAGCTACAGAACAGGTAGCAGAGCGAGAGTCCGTTGCGAGAACAAGTGCAAGAGAGCTTGAGCGAAGTAGATAGCATGAATAGATGGAGTCCGACAGACATTTATACAATATGTACACTTGCGTACTGCGCTCTCATTGCGCAAGCTTTATTCCTCAGTCGGCTACCGATCTACAAACCAATTCCGTATCGCAGTTCCGTATCGACAGATCACAGCATTCCAAGCGTCATAATAGCGAATAGCGGTTTTCGCGCACAGGATCCGATCCTGTAGGCGATCCAGTGACCGAAAAATTATGAATTTAAAAACTTAAGCTCGCCACTATGAATTCAATAAGTTCTCAAAAGTTGGTGTTGATTGGACAAGCTGCCCTTGAGAAAATTCAAAAATAATGGTCATTTCGCTATTAGACACATTGTGCACGGGGCGGAATGCTGTGAGATGTGAAGATGTGATAATTGTCGTCAGGTATGACCTCTCGCACCCTACAACCCGGCCTCCCGATGCACAAGCGACGGAGAATTCTTCTGATGGTGGGAGCGACCGCCGCGCTCACTATAATGGTAAATACATCTCATCATTTTGTGAATCATCAGTCGTTTTGTTAGGAATTTCATTGTGGAATAACAAAATACTCTATGTAATATTCTTTTTTTTAGATTTTCCGTTATCTCCTCGCACCGGAACGTTTGACAACGTAAGTTATTAATAGATCTGAAGCTCTCAACGATTTGGATGTCATGGTTCAGGAACAACAATTCGGAGGCTCCAAGACCCATCTCACCCGGTTGGCTAGTGCTGACCGATGATCGTTCGGAAAATGCAAAGGTAAATTTTGAGCTAAGCACAGATTACTGGAATGGCCAATGGTCAGTCTATGTAGAAGGCACAAGTTTGAGAAAGGCCTGCTTTAAAGTTCTTTGGTCGTGCCCACATACAGACGTTTAGCGAATTTTATGATAGTAAACATAGATTCAAGCTTCCTTTTCCAAGAGCTCGAACTTCCAAATTCCAGCAATCCCTTATTTATCGTATACTAATTATTTGGAATAGGTTGCCAGACAATCTCTTCACAGTGTTCTGACAACGGTCGAAATGCTAAGCAAACGAGATGTCGAAAAATAACCCTGATTTCGGTAGGAACTCTCGCGCGGAAAACACCGTATCCTAAGCATTTTTGGCTCGTTCGCTTAACATTTAGAACGTTGTGTCTTTGACCGATCCGTCATTACGTTTCGCAAAAATTGTGCTAAATTATCGAACTTAACATAATTGCTAATCACATTGAGTCACCTGTTTGACTCTCTTAACCTACTAGTTATTTTACTCCATTTCGGTGCCATTATCAATTTTATGCATCATCAAGAACTAGTGTGGATAAAGAATTAATGAATGAATTGATAACGGTTAGCTGCAAGATCACTGATCGCGATCCCTTTCTAGGCCTGGTCTACATCACCCGATTTCCGCGTTCTCGTCGTGCACGATTCCGACGGTCCCCTGGAGTACCACGACGGAAATATCACCTACATCTCGTATAAGGTACGCGCTTTTGCTAAAATTTAGACTATATACCCGCGCTTTGTGAAAGAGCATAGCAGCACACATTCGCAGCATAGATAGATTAGCATTGATACATTAGACCATACATTATTTTGATAATTATTCTGTAAAAATGGAGTCGAGATAGGTGGCCGAACGGTCGTTGTTCAGGTGATTGCCAATAAAAGTTCTGCAGTCCACGCGGCCGCTGGAACAGCACGAAGGAAGCTGGCTGGGTAGGGGAAATCTAAATAAATCTAAATTAAAGGACCTCGCATTCGGAACCGTAACACAGCATTCTACAATATCAAAAGGCAAACAATATAGTTCTAGAAACTAAATTACGTTGAATACAAGTACGTGAGTGTTACGATGGTTCGGAGACAGTGTTTTGAGGATGGATAGGTAAGGGCTACATTTTAGAATATAATTTTAATGTTTTCCGTGCAGGACCATTTGCAAAATCGCAATTATGTGATTCGAACTACAGTTTCGCCTTTTGGTATTTTTGGCTTGGTTTATAGTGCTGTGGTAATCTATTCAAAATTCCTGACGGCATCCTGATGGACTCGATTAGTTTCTCTTCTATGACCTCTGCTCTCTGGCTATGCAAATTAGTCTCCATTAACGCTACCGAATGGCCCTCCTTAAAAAAAGTATTTTCAAAACATTATGGGAAGATTGAAAGTAAGATGGACGGTTAGGTTGGCGAAGAGTCAAGGCTGGGATAGTTCAGCTACCTCTACGCAATAGCACAACGTGCTCAGTGGATCGCGGACGTGGATGGGAATGCTCTGCCAACAGGTGAATGGAACACACTGAGCGAGGAAGTTGACTGGCCCGCTAGGGAAAAATTCGCTAGCACACGCTACCAACGCGAAAATTCGCTAAAAATTGAGCCTCCCCCTACGGTTTTTAGGGAATTATTCCCTAGCCGCCTAGTCAATTTTCGCGGTGATAGCGTGTGCTTGTGAATTTTCGCTCAGTGTAGCCTTCCTTTGATTGGTGGAAATTGTCTGGTTCTCGTTTGAAGGCAAGGGACTTAGCCAGTACGATCTGACTGACCAGGTGTCTGGGCTTCGCTTCAACGCGCATTCAGAGTGAGTCTTCTCATAGGAACAAAGGAAGCTATAATGATCTTATCTATTATTAAGATATTCTATTCATTTTGTCGTTTAAGACGAATGGTTCTCCGTAGTTCTCCCATTCTGCAGCCTCATACGCCACAAGCTCTTCAACGCCTTCGAGCATTTCGGTCAACTGGAAGCGCACCCGTCGGGGTTTCCCACTTTCATCAAAGAGGTCGGATATTATTGACGGACAGATTCCGTCAGCAAACTCATTCCTGCATGTAGGAGAATGAGAGAAACCGTGGAACCGTTCCATAGGAAGCTTTAGCCGTGAATTCTTCATTGCTACTAATTGGCTGTACAGCGGCTGTATTCGCGCGGAGAACCTAAGAAGCCCACTACGTTTAAGCTTAGCATAAGCTCAAGATTTGAGCGTCACTCCCACGAGAACGGCAGCTATTCGCTGTGCCATCGCATGAGGACTCCGGCGGTGCAGTGCGCCCTCTTAAAGTCGAATGATCAGGTCCACATTGAAGTCTGAATCAACTAATAAGTCATGAGACAATCGAAAACAAGCTTCCAGACATCGTTTTACAGACATCGTTATATCCTGAGTTTCACCCGTTCGCGCCACCTGTAACTCTATCGTCCGGTATGAACAACTGAGACTTTTCGGTTTATAACTAACGAACAATGTAAATCACTTCGCAAGATTAATGGGAACTTATTATATCGAATAACAGGAATTCCAGGAACGATATCGCCTCTCGGAGCGTGCTTGCCTCTGTTTAGCAAGCAAGCCCTTTTCGGGCTTTTCATGCCGATTGAAGTGGATGAACACGCGACGATCCTGAGAGGCTATTACGTTCTGGTGTGAACATTTTAAGCGAACCTCGGGCCTTTCCAGTTTGGAGTAAAAGAAGCAAAACTAATTTTTAAATGAAGATTTAAGTCACATGTATAAATTGGAAGATCATTACGCATTTATATATGGACTCCATTTGGACCTATACATTTCTAAGTTCAAATTTTCAAAAAATTCAAATTTTGAACCACAATTAGCCGTGTATGGTCAGACACTCTTGCGGGAACTGGGCGAGTCAGTAGCGTTTCTGCCACCCATAGCATGGAGGTCCACGAACGAAACCAACTCCACGCTGAGGTAGAAATCTGTCGGTTTTCTCAAAACATGTCAAGATTTGACTTCAGCGAATACGATGAAATCGTCTATTTCATTAGCAAGTGGACGTGTCGAGAGCAAAGTTTGAAAAGGTTATTTTTAAATTCTCTAACAGGAAAAAATAATTATTTAACGTTAACGTGGAAATATTACAGCATTTTTACTCATACGTAGATATCGTAGGAATTAAATAGTTAACGTTTCACTACGATGTTGTTGCAACAGCCGCCGTAGTAAATGAGGGGAATACCTACAGGTCTACCTCGAGGTATCTCCCCAACAATACCCCGAGGTAGATATTTTGTTGTTCAAATTCTTTACCGGACTGGTCGAAGTATTTACTTCCAGACTGTAGACCGACCAGTGGGGGTGTCATTGAGAACGAAAGTTGCGTATGAATACGAAACTTTCGTATCGATACGGGTCTCCCGCTAGGTGGGGAAGGGGATAGGAGGGGAATTCGCAATAACCCGAAAAGAGGAGGTAGCGACTGCCACTGGGAATCACTTGCGACTTTCGAATGCTGAACCCTAGTTACGATAGATCACAGCGGGCACCGCCATTCGCTAATCTAACGCAAGGAATGCTGTGATCGCCGTTTATTCCACTATATAATATACAACTTACACATCCTAACATCAGGGTATGCTTACAATTACAGGTGCATGTTATCACTGGGAGAAGCCTTTGCTAAGCAAGGATTCTGGGACAGAGCAAACGTAGAACTGCTGAACAGGTGGATCAAGGACCTGCAACGGCTGAAGTAAGTTGTCGTTTCGACGTACAATTTTGAGATTTAAAGGGACATGGAAGTGATTTTCAGGTGAAGCTTATATGAAAGATTTTGTCGTAATTAGTATAAAAACAAAAGGAAAAATAATAAAAATTAGTAGTATTCGAGAAATGATTTTTTGAAATTTCGCCCAACGACGACGCTACTGTGTTTAGCGAAAGGAATTAAGCCAAAAGCGACATTCTTCTCAACGACGGAAGCCCGGAACAAAAAAATAAAACATGCGATTTTCGAGTTTTTTCTTCGATTTTTTATTGTCACTATGTTTTTTCTCACATTTTGAAACCTTGGAAGAATTTTCATCGAATTTTAAAACTTTTGGTTAAAGGGCTGTTTCCTCCCCTTAACTAAGACCGTGATTGTATTGTATTACTACTGAATTTTTGCTTCATTATATTGACTAACCAAATGTTATTGCACCTAACAAGCCAGAATACTTCAGCTACACATTCCCGACAATGCCACAGAGAAGCGAGATTGACCATTATCCGATAAACGAGGACGGGACCGGGCCTATAAACTGCCGTCGAGTGCACTACACGCTGGAAGTGGACACTCCGAGGAACGTCCTCCACGAACCGGTGGGTGTCCTTTCGTTTCAGAAAAAGTCACTTATCGGACGGTTACCTCAGACCTCATGCACAAATATATGATGATTTTAATGCAAAAAAATGGTTTCCGCTACTTATCGGTGACGCTTGTAATCTGACAATGAGCTAACCAGCCCTTGTAGGTATAATATTGCAGCGGCTGGTTAGCTGGTTCTGTCTATATTGGCTTCTCAGCATACAAACGGCCCATAAGCCATCTGTTTTAGTTTACCCTCATAAACAGTTAAAATGATGTTTGTTCATAATTGCAATCGCAGTCTCCGAGACGAGCTGAGCAGCGACTTCGCGCCATGAAGGAGCTCAAGGAGTGGTGTTTGGTAAGTGCAAGGTCATCCTTGCTAGTACCAAAGACGGACCAAAGAGAGATTACATCATCTTTGCATTTTATCATACGATAATTTACCGTAGAGTAGTATACTATGATAATTTGGGGCACTCCAGAATATCGAGAGATCAAACTGCTCTAAACCGCGTGTGTGTGTGTGTGTGTGTGCGTGCCTAACGTTCACTTACAGCCGACAATAAGCAGCCGTGCGAAGACGTGGACGTTTGACAGCGACGCGGCAACCATCGCTGAGAAAACGCTCGCAAACGCGTCCATCGCTGATAAACTGCAAACGGTTTCTTTTTTTTTGTAATTTTTAGTGATATAACCAACCGACAGCTCCGAAGGGGGCATCGCTTGCAATCGCGCAATACTGATAAACAATCCCAGTTACTTTTCCAATTCCAGTTCTACACCTTTATATGTAGAGGAGGGGTTTGATATAGTAGAGAAAAACGGAAGATATAATCGTTCCACGGGTAACTCCGATTCCGGGACCTCTAGCGTAATACTATCCAATTCTAATATACACTGTGTGAAGGTCTTGGTGGTGGTGATCTCAAAAAAGCATTCACTCATATCGATATTTTGTTTTAGACCGGAATGGTGTTGTCTCAAAGGGCGAAAAATCTGCTAAACCGCGCAACTCGTAAAACAGAATTATACGTTCCGTTTTCCTCTACTATATAGAGACGAGAGGTCGGGGACTTCAAATATTCTTCAAAACCACTCAGTCATGATTATTGAAGCTTGATTTGTCTCTTGATCTTCGATTGCGGCGTAATCTCGGCTCAGAAACGAATGAGACGACGAACGGCATTTAAAATAGGAAGGGGCGGCGTTTGGAAATAGCCATAATACTGATCATAACAGCAGTGATCCGAATGTTGAAAAAGGGGTGGGGGCTCATAATATCAGCGAGTATTGTCTTCAGGTTGCGATTGTCTACAGTGAACAGTCAATGATGGGCGCGTTGGGCCTCGTTCAACACTTGTATGAAGGTTCGTGCGGATTATGTTGAATCTGCTATCTCGATATTGTCCTTGATCGATGTTGACTGCCGAATTCCACAAGGCAAAATTTCCGAATCCTAGAATCATGCTTGCCCGGCAATTCGCAACGGCGAAGGCTTTGTGAGGGATTTGGCGCTGATGCATTTAGATCGTACTTTTAGAGCTAGCTTATAACTGTCTCCTTTCCTTTCCTAGCAAATGTAGCTACTTGTAGCTTCCTTCGGCATGATCATCTTCTGCGGAATTGACGCAGGCTCCGCGGACAATCGCACGCTCGAAGGTTTATCCATCTTTTCTTGTAGGGTTCAGTCTTGAGTGTTCCCTGACTTGATATGGATCATTGAATCATTTTACCATTCCAGCCCAAAGGTTAAACTACATACAGCCTAGATAAAAAGCAAGAAATAAATACCTATTTCATGCAGAGTTCTTTCCGCCGGCTCACCACCCGTTCACGTACGTCAGACTGTCACCGCACGATATGCCCATTCACAGCCGACGCTACATTTGCCTCTCGAAGGTGGCCGATATGCGGCTGCAGAATGTCAAGGGTTCTTGCCTTCAACCTTAGAAGTATTAATAATAATAATAATAATAATAATAATAATAATAATAATAATAATAATAATAATAATAATAATAATAATAATAATAATAATAATAATAATAATAATAATAATAATAATAATAATAATAATAATAATAATAATAGAAACTCAACAGTGAGTACCGTAGGAGAAAGTGAATTAGTAAAGCTGTATGAAACTTTTACTTCATTTACTGGTCTCTCGCGGGGGCTGACAGAGGGTAAAAGATAATGGAACTTTACGCTATAGCACATGAAAACACTTGTGTCGTTTCACTCGAAGCTCGTTTTGATCGCGGACTGCACAATGATTGATTCACACTTCGGCGTCCCTGAGAGTAAATAAATGATCGGGACTCTTCAGGTTACTTCATGTTCGTCGACACGGTAATGTTCAACTTCTGGTACCCGTTCGACCTGGACAAGGCGTACGTTAACGAGCGCACGAATACCTACGCCTTTGGAATGGAGTGCGTTTGCTAGGGATGGGCAGAGCGAGAGCGAAAGTGCAAGAACAGTGCACCGCCCCAGACGAAACAGGGAGGCTAAGCACACCCCAATCTACGTGAAAATACGACCGATTCATAAAATGTGTCATTTGCATGCATTTTCGCCTGTCTTCATTCCTCAACCCCTTCTCAGGGTGTGCAGTGATGTAACTGATGTATTTCATGAATCGGCTTTCCAACCCTAGTGTCCAATACTCTTCAGAGTTCTCTCGATCACAGGTGACTAAAGCCGTTCTAAAGTGCGGTCCCCTCATTCTTCTCCCCTCCCCCCTCTCTCGCTTCATTCCTGCACTTTCATGATGCGGTCATTGGAAGAACTCTGGCCAATGCAGCACATTCAGTCTTATTTCTCCTTCGGGCTACCCTGGTCTCGAACGCATGGCGGATCTTATCGAGCAGGACAAGAGCCTTCCCGAAGTACAAGGGATGATCGAGTGGTACACGGAAGGGGTGAGGACATTATTATATTCGCCTAAATTTTCGCATTTCTCATCGATGCGGTACAAGTTTCTCCTCTGTCCTGTATTTGAGGATCACAGGATTCGCTGAGCCTAACGAGAGACAATCCTGTAACCCTCAAATGCCTGTAGTATGTAGTTGAAGTTTAGCAAACCTTTACTTCTCTCACCTTTTCTAAGTTTCTGTCTTATAGCTGAGAACGAATCGCAAGCCAAGAGTACGAATGTTCACGGGAAATCTTCGGCGACACCTCACGCATGTGAATACTCATGCATTCATTCATTTCATGCCTTCAAGAGATTAGAATGTGCACACAATCACACAATGAGCAAAGGTATAAATAGCAAGTTCTTTTTTCTCAGAAACGCGGTGTCACGGAATCAACCTTCATGTACATTCCTGAGAAACACTTTCACTTTGTGGACCTTTTCGCACAGGTACTCCAGCGAGCTTGAAATGTTTGCAGTTTTGCTTAGTTCAGTACTCATTGAAAGCCGGCATCTTCCCGGATTTATTTGGAGACAAGCTGGCCGATATCATACACGGGCAAATGTGAGTGTCCTGTGATTTCTTTTTGTTAATTCCACTTCAGCAAACGTCACACCTTCCTCAAATCCTTGTTGCATGTAAAAACGATGTAACCCTAAAAGCTCCACGCCTCACTTCTTTTGCTTTTTTTTATTTTAAGACTCATTGCTTAAAGATTCCAATTGACTAGGATCAACTGAGTCAACGATCCAATGGCGTCAAAGCACGTACATGGTAGACATTGAGTATAGGGAGTCTTTTAAAGAGAACCTGGAGAGGAGCGGACGCCGTTGTTTATTTGGGACATCGTCCAAGAATGGCCGAGACTCTACATGCCGAATCACATAGGTACTAATTTTCAACAAAAAAAATAACAATAATGATTTATCGACGGACTGATTGCGTAATATTGATGACATCACGTTTACAAGTACCCCGAATCGAGTAAAAAAATTCAAATGCATGCATACGACCTAGTATAGTAGAGAAAAAGGGAAGATATATAGTCTAGAAAATCGGAACGTATAAATCTCGATTCCGCCGCTACGGTGTTTAGCGAATTTTTCGCGCTTTAAAGCAATATCATTTCACTCCCAGTAGAGATATCAGATAAATGGATAGCTTTTTGAAATCAGTACCACATAGAGTTTCCCCTAATACACACTAGAAGTTGAGTAGATCAGTTTGAAAGGCATCGGGATCAGCGCTACAACGGAACGATTATATCTTCCATTTTCCTCTACTATAATCGTTCCAGTTGTAGCGCTGATTCCGGTACCCTTCAAATTGATCTAATAAACTTCTAGTAAGTATCATGAAAAAGTATATGTTACTTATCTCAAAAAACATATCCATGTTTCTGATATCTTTTCTTGGAATGAAATGGCACCGTTTCAAAGCGCGAAAAATTCGCTAAACACCGTAGCAGCGGAATCACGAATTATACGTTCCGACTTTCTAGACCATAGCAGAACAATGCGAGTAACACCGACCGAATAAAAGATTACCAAACCACAATACGAAACAATAAAAATGCATTTATTTGATTAAAAATGGGATTCGATATGCAATACTTAGCCTACGGCTACATCGACCCTCGAGCCTTCCACAACGCGACGGCAACCCGTCCCTACTCACGGGCGGATTTCTGCGATACGGTAAGACTTGTGTAGCTAAGTTTGCGGAACTTTTCTTGAACAACTGATGAATTTGCATAAAACCAGCGTATTCTACAGGTAATCGAGGCCGTCTACCGCAATACCATAGTCTTGCCGAAGATCGACAACACCGACTATTCGAGAAGACTGTTCTATAACGAGAACATACTATAGACGAAGGCGTAGCTCGGGTTATTTTTAATGTACATATATGAATGTTATGTTTTCCCGAAAAAAGGGGTAATAAAACAAACTCTTTATTATTGATGGAAAACGGAGGGAAGTGAATTCCAAAGGAGCGTTTTCATCGTTAGAAATAAATGTTCGAAACCTGGTCGTCCCGAGGCTCGTGAAGTAGATTAGTATCTTGATCTTCTAGATGTAATCTACACTGGGCGAGAAGTTATCATGGAGTAGATACCCGTTATAAAACGAAGTAAACCATCATAAAGATATCCATTTTCTATCCATTTGTCTGATCTTCATCCATTTTCCCCGAAATGTGGATATCCACTTCTCAAATGTAATGCAGAAACCCTTTCCCGAATCTATGTTGTGCTGAAATATTCTTACAATTAGCACGACGCGCTCTCAGCATCCGTTTGAATCATCACCATCTTAGCTCATGCATTCAAAGAAATGTAATAAGAACAGTGATGAACTGGATATGAGAATATGATGCATGCTTAACAGGAAACAAATAGTTAAATTTCCCTCCTAAAATGTATAAATGGAATTTTTAATTTTTTAACATCTTTAGCTCTTGCGCTCTTTGCCTTGTTATTATGCGTTAAACGCAGTATATATATTTATATATATATCTGTTACGTATATACGTATATATCTGTATATATCTGTATATACTACGTATATATCTGTTTTCGACTGCATCTTGGTGCCATAGGAATATTTCTACCAAAAAAATAAAAGTAATGCATAGATTACGTTATCCATGCTCTTGTCCCCTTATCTTCTTCACACCACCACACTGCACAGATTACTACATTTAAGATGACTCTCTTTATTCATCCTTCTTCAGTCCACGACATAACTGGCGACGATATCGTTCACGTCGACCACTCCCCTTCGCATCAGTTCCGTCCTCGCGTGTTCACTCGTCGTCTCTGCCCACCGAGCCAGGCACAGCTGGCGCAACGAGGGAACCTGTTATTTATTATTATTATTATTATTATTATTATTATTATTATTATTTACTCATTATTATTATTATTATTATTATTATTATTATTATTATTATTATTATTATACACTCATTATTATTATTATTATTATTATTATTATTATTATTATTATACACTCAGCGAAATTTCCCCAGCGGGCTAGGGAAATTTGGACGGGGTCACGGCATGGAGAAATTTCGCTCCGCGTTATCCTAATTTGGTTGCTATCTATAGTGGAATATACTAATCCGACAGTTTCTTTCGTTCCAAAATGAGTCTAATTCTCTCACTTTTGTACGCTCTCTCGCTTTATATTCGGAACGTTTTTCCGACGGATCTTTTTAATCCACTATATCTTGAAAGGATCTTTTAACGAAAATAGGAAACCTTGGTTCTCGGTTTGGCGAAGAAGGAGAGGAAGGACGGGCAGCTGTCCGTCAGGGAGGTGTAGTAGATGGAGTCGGGAGTAGCGAACAGGGGCAGGTCCACACCCCAATGCTCCACCTGTGCAGTACACAGTGTTCTGACAACAGTGCAAATGTTAAGCGAACGAGATGACGAAAAATAACCCTGATTTCGGTAGGAATTCTCGCACAGAAAACACCGTATCCTATGCATTTTGGCTCGTTCGCTTAACATTTAGAACACTGTGCAGTAGAGCGTTCCATACACGTCATGCATAACCGCGACGCTTCTCGTCACCAAAAGCAACAACGAAACATATTGGTCAAAATGACCCGAATGGAATGATCTACCTATATATACTGTGCAGAACGGGAGGGATCGAGAAACCCATTCGCTCTTCGCTTAATTGCTGCTTACAAAGCTCTGTTTGTGTACCGTTGTCATCAAGACTAAAAATCATTCGTGCCTCGCCTTAGCCCTAGCAATGTTCTCTTCTAGAATAGCAATCACACAATCTCGCATATGACTGGGAAATAGTGATAGGAAATCATCATTGACGTCTATTGCATTCATTTCTGCTATTTTAACGAACTTGAGTGAAGGAGCAGTTCTCGTCAATGAAGAACGTCAGGAATTCGTCCAAACTTCGCCCAACAACCAGATTATCAGAGATGCTGTAAGAAGGCCGAAGTAGATTTGTTGAAGCTCTCGTTCGGCCGGTAGTTGTAGTTGCAACATATTTATTCCATATGCATTTTCTTCCCAGGTATAAGAAAAAAAATATAAATATCTAGCTTGCCTCTCCGTGTACAGCAAACCAGGGCATACATCCAACGGGCAATTGCCAACTGTCGCCAATTCATCACTGAAAAATCATGAGAGATTTGTTCTAATCTCATTTGATCTAAGTATCAATATCAATACTATTATATAATTCGCTAAACGTCCGTGTGTGCACATGACCAAAGCACACTCAAATAGGCGTTTTCGAAATTTGCAAAGCGGGGTTCGAACTAGCGACGACTTATGTATTGTATTCTAAAAGGGTCTAGAATTACTAAAAAGCTGACTGTTAAGATTTTGAGAAAATGTTGAACATAGTTTCTGAGTGTAAGACTGAAAGCCGTTGCAGCGCAACTACGTAATTCATATATGGGGGTGTATAAATAGCTGGCATTCATTCTCTCTGTTCCCCTCGCGCGCAGTCGGCTCTCCATTTCGCCTGTCATCTGAATGCCCCACGTCTATTCAATAGCGGAAAAGAGGATGGATCCTCCCCCCGGAAGACTTGGAGCACGGGGGGAGTAGCTCCAAATGAAGATCGAGAGGTCTACTCAAGATTCTACGGCAACTCGGACTGAGTGGGTTTTTGAAGAACATTCGAAGTTTTTAACCTCTCCCATCTATATCAAAGACCCCCTTGGATCCGCATCCACTGCTAGTCCTGATAAAAGGTGTAAAACAAAAAAACAACAACAAAAAATAGCTAGCTGACGAAAGGAGGCGAAGCAGCTGTACAAAGACACTCAAATTATATGATATATATATCGCTACCCTGATATATCAATTTACGCCTTTCCGTCCATCTTTTCCGATCGTTCTTTTTACTAAAATGATCAGAACAATGTAAAAAAATCATTTTGTCAATAAATCAGTGCTGTATCTCTTCTCATTGACAGTCGGCTAATATACACTCAGCGAAATTTCACCACCATACCGCACCTAGTGAATCATTCACCACACAAATTTCACCAGCCCGCTGGCGAAAGGCGCACAATTCACCAGCGGGCTGGTGAAATTTGTGTGGTGAATGATTCACTAGGTGCGGAATGGTGGTGAAATTTCGCTGAGTGTATCCGATTTTGTGAAAGCGCGTTGTTCTTTGCATCTTCACTACTCCACGGAGAGTGAATGAAATCGCATAAAACTCGGAATACCCGATCAAGATGATTAGATCTACTGAATGCCGTAAAGAGCTAATATGGTCAGAATCTCGTGGTCCGGCTCCTTTAAATCTTGAGTAAAATAGTGTTTGAATTTATCATCCCATGAGGCATACGCTGTAATTTCGCACAGTGTAGAAGTTTCAAGATGTGGTGTAGTAGTTCAATTTTGGCTATAAACTGAAAGGGGGAAACAGAAAATAAATGTTTGATAATGAGAAAGAGTATCATGTAGGGAGTAGGGAAGTTAGATATGGATTTTGTGGTGAATAATGTGGTGAAATGAAGCTTCTATTTCTAAAGGAATGGATATTAAGACTTTCTAAGGTGTATTTTCGATGTATTGCTAGGTAAAGGTTATGAATGATGAGGAGAAGCTTTTTTAAGTTCCATGGTGAGGCGAATGAATTGAAGACGTTCGAAAATTCCAGTGCAGGAAAGAACATCTAGAGCCTATATGAAAAGCTTAGAAAGGATGTCAATCTACACTTTGATATTAGGCTAAAGATACGGACTTTCGTTTGAAACTATGTTACTCTAAAAACAGAGCAAACTAATGAGTTTAGCACACGCCAGTCGGGCGACACGGTGCGTAGCGATGCGTAGCCCGGATGGTTGTAAATATTTCAGCAAAATACTTACCTCATACGAGTGTACCCAAACATCGACGAATCAGAGTAGAAGAGAAGACGGTTGGGCTGAGCCGGACGGAGCATCGACGGGCTGCTGACGATCAGTGCGTTCTCGTATCTTTATAATCAACGTGCTGCTCGAGAAAAGCCTATGTAAAAATCGAAAAATATGTATATCGCCTCATCTTTGTGAAGAAAGGGAAGTAGCGTACTGGTTCCGAAACTGGTAATGAGAAAAACGCGTATTCATATGTTTGGTCTACATACCGAATGGTATCTCCGAAGGAGACAGTCTTGAACTTGGTCAACACGACTGGAGGATTAGCCAAGTCGAACGGCAGATAGACGATGAGCTTTCTGCAATTTCTCGCGATTTTCACAATTTGCATATTCTGAATTATGAGATGATGCTTAGCAGTAAACTGAAACTGTCTAGGAACGCCGCGTGAAATATCTACATATAGTAGAGAAAAACGGAAGATATAATCGTTCCACGGGTCACTCCGATTCCGGGACCTCTAGCGTAATACTATCCAATTCTAATATACACTGTGTGAAGGTCTTGGTGGTGGTGATCTCAAAAAAGCATTCACTCATATCGATATTTTGTTTTAGACCGGAATGGTGTTGTCTCAAAGGGCGAAAAATCTGCTAAACCGCGCAACTCGTATAACAGAATTATACGTTCCGTTTTCCTCTACTATACTCCCTAGCAGGTTGTAGAGTGCACAAAAGTGAGAAGTTTGTTCCGTATGTGGAATGGAACCAATTCACTTTTTTTTCATTTTAGTTATCTATTCACTAGTAGTACTCAGGAAAGCATGCGCAGACGTGCTCTTGCAGTGCCGCAATCGACAGCGCTTGTTCTCCTTCCTGAATACGTACTGTAATTCCATGTATAAATCATGCTAAGGCAATTAAAATAAATAAAATAAATAATAAAACCAATGATATTACTTCTACGATAGTAGATGTTGACTGAAGCAGGCGCCACGTCCGATCAGTAGAGGAAATGAGTTGAAGGACGGACGAGTCCTGTTTGGTGCATGGATGATCGATCAACGTTTTCCAGCGTAAACGGTTCGAACATTAGGGATTGACCTTGTCCAGTGTCGTCATTCCTCTTTCCACTAACAGGCAAAGGAGCGAAGCGGTAAGTTAGGAGTACGTTTGCTTAGGGCACTTTTGAGCGAATACTAACGCACCTCGTAGTGGAAGAGGACGACAATGATTCCATCGATAACGGAAATGGACATGACTTCTCCAGCCATGGCGACGTGCGAGACCAGCACGCGGAGGTGCAGGCTGCAACATTCTTCTTCTCTTTCATTTTCATTCAATAAGTTTATATCATTTCCTATTCTTCGCAATACCCATTTTACATCATATATTTAGCGTGTAAAGAATGATACCGCCCGAACCCGTGATCTATTCTCCACAAGCTCGCCCTAAAGCAGAATTTCCGTAGCCAGCCTGGGAGAGATCGTGACTAACGATGAGGGTTGGGAAAGGAAGCAGTAGACGTCGTCTTCCTCTCATCGTCTTCTTCCATTCTGTGCACGGTGAAGGCAACAAATGAAAGTAGGACTACGTTTACGAGAGTGCAACTATCGAATGAGATAACGAGATCAGGCACGCCGAGAGAGCGGAGAAGAATGAAGAGAATGAGATATGGAGAGAATGTAAATGTATTCGATAGTCGCACTCTATTATTGAATAGATAACTAGCAAAACTACGTTGTACCCGGCGATCCACGAAGCGTGCTGCGGTCGCCCTGCTTATGTGGTCCAGGAGCTTCGCTCCTGGACTACATAACCTCGCGTACCTGGCGAGACATATGAAATGAAAAAAAGTGAATTGGTTCCATTCCTCATACGGAACAACCTTCTCACTTTTGTGCGTTCTACAGTCTGCTAGAGAGTGGATATTGCATGTAACATTCACGTTACTGCTTCCTTTCCCAACGCTACTAACGAAACGACGACGACGACTACTTGCCACTCGACGCGCGTTCTCAACACGACGGCCGCCAGACTTCCGCCCTCGAGGAGCGTGCCGAGGCAGCAGGCCACAGAACCGCCCTTCAACAATTACTTCTAGAGCATATGATTCGTGTCTTTTTAATGTATATGTTTCATACATCATCGATAACCACGACGCTTCTCGTCAGGAAAAGGAACGCAACATAGGTATTACAAGCGCCAAAAAGTTTGACATAAAACCGTTCCGGCCGTAGCCTCATGCCTCCTAAAGACCGTCTATGAAATAGGAAAAGTTTGACATTTTCAACTTACAGTAAGCCACACCAACGGACTATCGCAAAATGACAAGCAACATTTGGTTGCCGCTTCCTCCTTTTTCGAACCACTGTTATTGTGAAATGAA
>LS843295.1:162243-175635 GCA_900490955.1 Micoletzkya japonica
TGTAGTTTTCATTCTTCATTGCAAGACAACGGGGAGGGGAGGAAAGAATGGGCCAGTAGTATACTAGCTGGCTGACCCCGCGGCTACTAGCTAGCTAGCGAGCTGGCTAGTAGTAAGCTAGTGAACTGGCTAGTAGTTAACTCGCGAGTTAACTAGTAGCCAGTTCGCTAGCTTACTACTAGCCCAGGAATACCAGAGCGGGGGGGGTCAAGGGAGGGAAAGGTTCTTACTAGGAAACTAGAAGTCTCCTCACTAGTTTCCCAACTTTCGTCCTCTCAGGGGAAGGGGGTTCTGAGTAGCGACTTTCTCACTAGTTTCCCCAGCACCTTTCTCACTAGGAAACTAGCTAGGAAACTAGTGATAAATTTGCTGGTAAACTAGTGAGGCGGCAATACCAGAGCGGTCAACAGATAGTGGACGGAGACGAGGGCGAGTAACTTTGTCCCTAGTGCAAGAGACTCTGCAACGTCACCCTCCTCTACTCCCTCAACTCCTCTCCATTCCCGGGTCAGTTCTCCCTTGCTTAAGCGTTCACCGAACTCGATTCCTTATTAGCCGGTCCCGCCTTATTAGAGGGCGGCGTCCAAAAGCAAACGTATTTCTGCTAAGTGATATGCATCCCGGGCTGTAGTAGTACTGACAGCTGGGACCCGAAAAGCCAGAAAAATCTTACATATAAAAAGCCAAAACGAGGATAAACGAATCGCTTTTCTGAAATCCGGTTCTAGCAATTCACGAGTAAGTTGTGCCAGATACTTATGCCACGGAATACAGTAGTTGCATTTGATAACTGCCTAAAAGACGTATAGATAATAATGATGTGAAAATTAATTTCTAAATAGTGTTAAATTCACTACTTATTCACTTAATTACGGTAGGTCCAGACCGGACGTTCGTAACGACAGCGGAGCGATTTATTCCTAGGGCTCCACTCCCCACTTCTCATCCTCAATTACTTTTCAGTTTCTCCTCCAACCGTCCCTTCATCGAAGACGAATTCTACCAAGAGTTGGACTCTTGGTATTGGCCGATTCGTAGCGAGGATGGAAGGCAAGATGAAGGATGTACTATCACAGGTTAGGAGGGTTGAAATAAAGGGGGCTGTGATGGTAGCATAGATAAAATAGAACATCGGAAACGAGGTAATCAAGGCACTTTTTTTTCTTTGAAAATTTTGCGAATAAAGACGCTTTTGCTTCAAATTCTATCAATATACCTCAAGTTATGCTGGTTTTGTTCATTTTAGGGCAAATCAGGGCGCGATTTATGTTCTCCGTTTTTTTTCTTCTAGGCTATAGATATCACGACATCCTTGTGAGTATGAAACCCCTGAAACATAGTTATCAAAATGGCTCAAAAAGAGAACCTTAGTGTAGGGCGGACCGCATACCGTGTTTTTATGGTTGGCATTGTCAATTAAGATAGTTGAGCAACATTGCAAGAGCACCGAGTGAAGGCTACCGTCAAAACCTAAAATTCCGGGACAAATGCCGTATAATACGGCATAATACCGTATTTTACCGTATTTTTGCCATTGCACTGCGGCTATCACAAAAGGACACATGAAATGTTGCGTGCCTGTTCTTTGGACCTTTTGGAGTCATACTAGCTTCAAAAGCTTACAATTGGGAGCACATGCTTCGCTATGAAATGGCTGAAAGCGGTGGTACCGCTACGACACACTCCAAATCAGGCCGCGAAAAATGTTCATTTCTAGCTTTCCTCGACCTATTTTTCAACACAAATTGGTTCATTTGAGTGTCCAGACACTGATAAACATCTTAGACACTTTTTGCAGAAATTTGAAATTTTTGATATTTTGATTGCTCCTGGAGGTGCTCATTTCCCCGCATTTAGCACTTGGCTCCGAAATCCATAAATAAAGCTTTTTCAACGCTTACCTATGTATTTTGAGCTGATCTTTCCGAATATGCAAGAAATTTTGCCATTAGATTCATTCTAAAAATGATAATGGGAAAAATACGGTAAAATACGGTATTTGTCCCATAATTTTCGGTTTTGAAGGTAGAACAGCGTATGGGATTTCCCGAATTTTCAGGAGAAGTATCGTTGTGATTACAGGGTGCCTACTGGAAGAGAAACAGCATGGACCTGCTGGGCAAGCTGCCTACCGTAACCGCCACCGTCTACCGTAACGTGTGCCGAGACTCCACCCCTGTGAGTCCCTTGCAATGATGATCCTATGACCAGAACTGTGTAATAGGAGACTGTGTTGACTTTAATTCGGAAAATGAAACTTTCTACACAAAAGACCAAAAAACCGAAAACCAGAGAGGCCGTGGTGTGCAAACGAGTCCTTTCTTCTTTATACTAGTTTTTCGTCCAGCACATTCGCAATCGCGTCGCGTCTCTTAGTGAAATATTCATTTTTCACTCTAGATTATTCACTCATCGCTCTATTAGCGTACCCCGTTATCGCGTATTCAGTAAATAAATAAATACCTAAGTATCTCTCGTCAGGTGAGCTTTATCGATCCGTCGAAGGATTGGTCGGCCAACTTCTGCGAAATGCTTGTCTACGACGATCCGCTCTTTGCCGAACTCTATGCTCTACCTCGTCATCCACTCGGATCACAAGGTACGCTAGTTGGGGGAACCACGGAATAAATACTCATATCTGAAACTCATTTCGAGGTGGGGGTAATTCCTTAGTAATCAAATACATTATTTTCCTAGCTTAATGCAAGGTGATTCTGCATAGAGATTTGGTAAATTTAAAAAAGGGGATCTGGATGACTCTGTGTTATACGAGGCACAGTAATCTGTTCATTCCTTCAGCTGAAGCGCGCGTGAGACGTGCAGACGGGCGAGCGAGTGGTGGAGAGGGCGGAAGAAGACTTCGTCTTCCGGTAAGTATTTCAACTTATAATAGGTGATGCACGGAATATGGAAGAAATTGAGAAAATTCCTTTTGTTACCTGACGAGAGAATAGAGTGAAGGGAGAGACCTAGATGGGCAGGGTTTGCTGGTAAATTGCTACAGTAACCCTACCATGCTGAACTATCGAGAAATCTAATTTTCTAATAACATACTCCATAGATGGGCACGGTCGCAGATAACGTGGTTGGGTGGTTTACTGTAGAATTTTTCCCAAGTATTTAGTAGCCTACTGCAGAAAACCAGCTTGACTACAACTCTCGATCTTTGTGTATGGGAGGCTCGCGGCGGCAATCGATTAGCTAACCCTGCCCATCTATGGGATACTGTTCTGGAGCAGTCTAACCAACACTTGTAAAAGTTTTTCAACAAGCTAGTGAGGGTAGCGAGAGAGAGGGGTGAATGGAGAAAGAAAGAGGAGTGGACACGGACCTAGCTCATCCGGTTCGGGAGACAATACAGGGAGTAAATGAAGAAACTATGTGTGGTTTCCCCGTTAGTCTGACACGTTAATCATCTGATTATTAAGCATGTTCAGTGGAAACGAGCGGTCTGCTGAATAGGGAAGAGGAGAAGTGAGAAGCGAATTGAACGAGGACTTGTCGACTACTTGAGGAGTAGCTGTGAACGATGTAAGTGAAGGGTTGACTGTGCGGATGGGATTTACTGTTGCTTTCACCCTCTGAAGTTCATATGTGCGCAGGAAAAATTGGAAGTAATTGCCCACTTGAATCCTAAAATGCCTTAATTTTACAGCTGCACTCCTCCCGCAAAGTCGTGATGATATGTGAGGATCCGAACGAAGAATATATGAAGACGTGTTTCTGTTTGGCTTTGTCGTTGCTTATGTTATTGTGTGTATAAATTTTCCCCCCACAAAGCTTGGGATCAGTGGGATTCCAGAAGGAACCTCTGATTCTAATGCGAATTGAATGTAATTTTTATGTTTGGTGCAAAGTGTAGTCTCAACAGATAAAACATTTCCACCGTAAACGTTGGCCTCAGTGGGATTCAAAATAGAACCACTGATCCAACGATCGAAAGAATTTGAATTGGAATGCTGAAAGAAGAAGAAAGAACGCCTGAAATGGGTGTCTGACACTCTGTCTGACACCTTGAGAATGTAAAGGATTGCTGTAGCCAGGGGGCCTTGGAAGCAAGTACTCTGGCCGTTTGGAAGTACGTGATGCTTATCGTACGTCTCGAAAACTTTTTTAAAAAACCGGTACAGTACGGTACTAGCCGGTACAAATAGGAACAATGGGAAGACGAACGATTTAAGCTTATTCCTCCCGGATTTGGCTTTCTCATTTACGGTTATGGTATCGCATTAGTCAGAAAGGCGAAAATCAGCCTGCAAAGGTGTTTTCCGGCGATTTTCTCGATTTGGGACGATCGGCTGCATACGGAACGCGCAAGTAGTGGAGCCTGGGGCGCACGAGGTGCGCATGCGCACTTACACGCTATGTCAAGCGCCCAGTCCCGCCCACTTTGGTGTAGTGACCTCCGTGCCCTGCGTGCACCAGTTTCTGTTATTTACATTCGTCGACGATTACTGTAGCCACACCAAAATATGGTGCGCCTTGACCGTTGATCGTGCATATTTCCTTCACTACCGATTGTACAACGCTTGAGTCATAGCAAATAGCTGCGAAAACACTTTATCGGAATATTCTTGAAAACGTTTATCGGATAAACACGGTGAACTCAATTTTGAAAAGGGCGAGGAAATCCCTGCCGGCTGCCGATAAAGACGACGGCTCGCGCACTTGATTGTATCTCTGGTTTGAGTTATCTGAACATAGTAACTTGATGGATGCTTTTAAAGGAAATGTCCCACGAAAAAAATCGTTATTGAGTTATTCGTTGGAAACGTTGTAAAACGGGTAAGACAACGAGATGAGCAAAAATCCCGATTCGAAATGGATCTGTAGGCTTCAGTATGTCCATCTGAATGTGCGAGATACGGTAAATCTCGTGGGGTAGTTTGTAGTCTAGAACGTCTATCTAAATAACCTCTGGCATTGCCTGCTCGGTCTCGCTCGCCATGGAGCAGGAAGGGAAGAGCAAGGGAAGGAGCGATGGTGTGTAGATGTGAGAGCAGTGGAGATCAGGCGATGCCACTGGGTATATTTGTGGGAGATGAGTGCTTGGTTCAACTACAAACTACCCCACGAGAATTACCGTATCTCGCACATTCAGATGGCCGTACTGAGGCCTAGAGCGTCGCTTCGAATCGGGATTTTTGCTCATCTCGTTGTCTTGCCCATACTACAATGTTTCTAATGAATAACTCAATAACAATTTTTTTCGTGGGACATTTCCTTTAAACCCTAGCAAACAACCACTTGCGGTTGGAACTAGCCTCGTAAAAAGCATTGTCCTCGAATTATAGTCTTGCGCAAATCTTCCAGCGATAAAGGACTATCCATTCCATTACCATCTTGGAAAACGAAGAAAACACGCTAGAAGAATGTATTCCTGCAAAGGAAATAGTAAACAAAAAACCTACCCTTTTCGATGTTCCTGCGAAGTTATTTGAGCCTAACACTTGGACGGAGTCATTGCTGCTGTCGGTCTAAGCAGATGCATGAATTCTGAAAGGAAAATCATAATGAAAACGTGAAAAAAGCAAAAAAAAACGATGAGAATTGGAAATTGATTACAATTCGCTCCCACTTCTGCGTGATCACACCCTTAACAAAAGGAGTGACCGCAACGCGACCGCAGCGCATACGCCTATCACACCGCAAATCCAAATCGTTTGAACCAAAATCTTCGCGCGCAGCGGGATTTGAATGCCATCTTGCAGTTTGACTGCCGTGACAGAATAGCCCTAACATAGCGTGCACTTATGGTGTGCACAGCTTGCGTTTGAGTTGACCATGGTTTCCGTAGTGATTGAGCCTCCCTTTTTCTATTTTTGACGAGTTTATGAGTTCGGAAGATCACTTGAGAAGATAAAATGCTGCCCGTTTGCTAATCAAGCTCACTTAGGCTAAACGGCGTTCGTTTCTAGGGCTCGTTTGTTCTGTTTTCCCGTTTTCTCTGCCGTGTTCTTTCCGCGTTCGCAAATTCTGGCATTCAGGATCGCAATGCAATCAACGGGCCTATTTGTTTGGATGGGTGAGCCGACGCGACCGCTCTCATTTTGTTGGCCGTCACCGATAGAGCCACAGGGAGAGCGGGAGCAGTTTGACTACTTTTTGTTTTGTTTTTTTAAAATTTAATTTGTTTTCTTACGAGATGCCGGGAAGGACGACTCTGGGCGGCCGGTTGCGCTTGAATCTCTGGGCGGCTCGTCATCCAGGACAGGTAACCGTGCTTAACTTTCACCCTTCTCTCTACAGTTATTACATTGTCCAGCCCATTTTTACGCATTTCTCCTATTTAAGACGCGAGCTGGTGTCAATAAGCTCAGAGCTGGGTGCGCAGAGAACATTAGTGTGTTTTGGTTTTGCTTTGGAAACGCGACAACGGGTGAGAAGACCCGTGAATCTTTGTAATGTGAGCTTTCTAAGAATTCGCGAGGTCCACGCCCTTTTGGGGGCCGATATGAGGCCCGATTTTGTGCAACGAAACCCTCACCTTAGAAGAAAACGGCTGGCAGGCTGCTAGAGTTAGAGATTTTCCTTGAATGCGTTGAGAAAACGTAGCAGCAAACCATGCTGGGGGCACAATCGTAGCACGATTCAAAGGAAAAAAGGTGTTTTAAGTAAAAAAAAAGAGAAATGGTAAATACGTGGTGAATAGATATTATTATCCGTTTACATATTTTTTTAAATTTGTCGCAGAATGTGACCTAGTTAACTTGCGCTTACGGTACACCGCAGCTCCACGGTTGCTGTACTAAATAAGTGTTTTTTCAGGTCTGTCCTCCCTCATCCCCCTCTCTTCTCCAGTCAAGGTGGATCGCTCTCCACAGGTTCGCGATCTTTGTTTTTACATTTATCACGAATCGATTGTGCACTGTAATTGGTAGCTAGCGCAAATTGTGGTGTGACAAGTAGAGAGATCGACTTTGAATTGATTTATGCTTAATTACCACCATCATAGTTAGATAAAAGTAGAAATATGTGAATAATAGCTGAAAAATTCAAAATTTTAGTAGAAAAATTAAAAAAATAGTAAATGTGTCCCAATTTCTGACACACCGAACTTGAAAAGTTGGGTTACTGTAGCAAGATATTGCAGATTCCGCACCTCCCGTCCACTCCGCCGCCGCCCACACTCTTCTCCGGCCTTCTACTCCTCTTACGCAGGTTGGTCCTTTCAGCCGCTCCCATGCAGTCCATAAGATCTGTATTTGGGAGCGGCTTGAATAGTTTTCTACTTCTCCTTTTTCAATTTCGTTTTCTCTTGCTTGCAGGCCCATTCGGGCGTCATCGTCGACAAGAGGACTCTTCAGGACTGACGGGCTGCTTGCTGAGCCGAAAGGTTGGTTTCTTTAACTTATTTATCAAGCGTAGGCCAAATATTAGCGAAATTTTGATTTTTTGACTTGGCCAGACCTACCGTAACCCCGGGATACGGTAGTTGATTACGGTAACTTGTGAGAATGTGCGCAGAGAGTCGAGAGAGCACTCTAGAGTGGGGTAGTAGACCATGGGCTTTCCAAATCTGTGTACGGATTATTCCTCAGACCTACCGTAACCCCGAGACACGGTAGGGAATTACGGTAACTTGTGAGAATGTGCGTAGAGAGTCGAGAGAGCACTCTAGAGTGGGGTAGTAGACCATGGACTTTCCAAATCTGTGTACGGATTATTCCTCAGACCTACCATAACCCCGGGACACGGTAGGGAATTACGGTAACTTGAGGAGAACAACTTGTATTTCAGTTTCATTGTCGCCTGCCGCTTGATTCACGAATCAACGACGCGTGGCAGCCATTTTTCTACTTTCCCATAAAGATGTATCTGATGAGTTTCCGCAATACAATAATTCAACTACGTTGAAGACTGAATGATGTGATCTTCGTCCTTCCTACTTGTAGTGTTTCTTCAGATTCTTAATTATTGCCATCCCTTGGAGCGTTTTCTTCATAGTTATCTCATAGTAGAGCTTACATTCCCTGACTTAGGTGGATACTCTCTGGAAGAACATAGTCGCTGGCCTTCGGGACGGAGGAACGACACTTGAACAGATATCTGTAGAAATCAAGAAGAGAGTTGGACAAAACATATCCGTACAGGTGATAGTGAAACTATAAAGCCATGAACGTTGCGAAATGTTAATAACGCAGAGGTGTGCAACTTCTCCTTGCAGGGGATAAGCAAGGCCTTGAATAGTCGCGTAGAAGGAGAAAAACAGCATAAGCCCGCCTGATGACTCAAGAAGAGTACGAAACTGTACGATACCGCATAATGGTAATGCATAGAGAGGATCCTTCAGTCACAGCGAAAGATATCATAGATGCTATTCAAGACGAGTTCGAACTTTCGGTTTGCATTTAGTTAGGCGTAAGAAATATTTCATCTCAGCTAAGCGAATACGGCGTAGGAAGAGTGAGGAAGGAACTTGATCTTGTACGTCGTACGGTACGCTACGGCCAGTATGTCAGAGTTGGGAACCAGGCGAAGCGGGTGGCGTGGTGCCAGTTGAAACTGGATCAGGGGGAAGGTAGCCTTCGAAAGGGAAATTTAGAAAAGTCTATCCTTCTAGGGTTCATTAGGCACATCTTCAGCGATGAAGCCTATATTCAACTGGAGCCATCATCACGTTCAGTTTGGGTGGGGAGATCTGACCCTTATGGGCACATCATGCCCAATCATAAATTTCCTCTCAAGGTAATAATCAGAAATTACGGAATTAGTATTATAGATTTAGGTGATGATTTGGCTCAGTATTAGTTGTGCAGGGGCGACAAAGGTCAAGATCTTTGATCGTTCATTCAGGCTGAACAGTGAAGGGTATTAGGCATGTTACTTTTTAAATGAGTAATTTAAAGGGTTCGGCAACCCCCTAGCAATTAACCTGCAAACCCTTCTTCCCCTTGTGAACACGCCTGCTTTTATAGAGAGTACTGGAAGAAGTGTACATTCCCTTCGCTGTCTCCACTTTCGGAGGGGTTGGGAACTGTACCCTCACTCAAGACAATGCTCCGGCACATGCTAGCAAGTCGACTCGGCGGTGGATTGCAGAGAAGGGAATCAAGGTTATACGAAGCCAAAATGTGGCAAACCTGAAATGTTTAAAGAAGGACCATTCTGTACCGTAACTATAATTATTGAGGCTAATTTGGTTAAGGAGAGGGAATGGTATAGATGAGAAACTAGTAGAATTCGACAGGTTTCGGGGAGAATTGAGGAATTTGACTAGATTACGGATCCGAACAGAGCTCCTTTAAGAACGAGGATTGGCCGGCTGAATCGCCCGGCTTGAATCCCGTGGAGATGGTTTGGTCTCATATGAAGGCCACCATCTCCACGGAATTCAAGCCGCGCGATCTCGCCTCTCTCAAAGCCGCCATCCATTCCTACTGCGATAAGTATCTGACCGTAGAGAATTGTCAAAAGTGGTCTCAGCACATCCTTTCCCAGCTTCCCATTTGTATTCGTAGAGAAGGAAAGCCCATTCGTGGTCCTCATGATTAATAAGGTGTAGGTATTATAAGTACCGAGTTATACTCCTTTCAAAGCTTTATTGTTTCCTAGTTACAAGATGCCTAGAATCATAAATAATCTTGAAAGTGTGGGAAACAGCCAATAAACACTCATTCGAACCGAAAAAAATCTGAAAAAAAAAAGAAATCTAAATCCCGGACATTTAAAACCAATTTACATGTTTAAAACATAATAAAAATTTTGAGAGCAATCTGACTCAATCTGTTTTAACCATAGGGTAATCTGTTGACACTATAAATCTATAACAAGGAAAACCTGTCGAATGAACATAATTATTAGAACCTATCATTAAATGGTTCATCATCATCATCATTATGAGAACCTCCGTCGTTCTCATCTTGGCTCAATTCTTCTCTGTTCTCATATCCACTTTCCTCGTCTCTCTCTTCCTATTCCTCTTCATCATCTCCCTCCTCTCTATCCTCTACCCTCCTTTCTGTTCTCTCATACTCTACATCGATTAGCGAGCCTTCTTCCTCACCACCTTCTCTCTCAACGTGCCCATCAACCTCATAGCACAGCATCGGCTGATCTGCTGAAACTCATCAGATACATCTTCATGGGAAAGTAGAAAAATGATTAACGTATAAGAAATCTGAGCTATGTCGAGATAATCAGAAGAAGAGATTGAGTAGTGCATAACGTTCCGCCTGTCGAACTAGGTTCGGTAGTGGTTGCAACTAAAATCTTTATGCCCTGCCACCCACACTCTGTCATCTGCTGTTTATTATCTTGCTCCTCTTCTGTGCTGTGGAGCAACATATATGACGCAGAACGTTGACAAACCTAACCAAACGGACACATGAGGAGCAATGTCACACGAGCGCATGTGCTCGATCGGATAGCGGACTCCTCAATTGTCAGAAATCCTACTTGATAGGCCCTTCTTGACATACTTCCTAAGTAATAATCTATTCAATCCCGCGGTTTATATAATTGTTCTCACATTAAAATAGTACGCTGTAGCTCTGACCACCTACAGACAACAGACAATACAACAATTCTGGACGACTTTTTGCATGGATGCACTTCTAGTTTTGTACGAAGAACGGCTGCCACGCGTCGTTGATTCGTGAATCAAGCGGCAGGCGACAATGAAACTGAGATACAAGTTGTTCTCCTCAAGTTACCGTAATTCCCTACCGTGTCCCGGGGTTACGGTAGATCTGAGGAATAATCTGTACACAGATTTGGAAAGTCCATGGTCTACTACCCCACTCTAGAGTGCTCTCTCGACTCTCTACGCACATTCTCACAAGTTACCGTAATTCCCTACCGTATCCCGGGGTTACGGTAGGTCTGAGGAATAATCCGTACACAGATTTGGAAAGCCCATGGTCTACTACCCCACTCTAGAGTGCTCTCTCGACTCTCTACGCACATTCTCACAAGTTACCGTAATCAACTACCGTATCCCGGGGTTGGTCGACCGTTAGGCAAACGGCCATATCTTATTTATATTATATTTGCACTCTTACCTACCATGTATAGTAGGGTTTTAAAACCAAACGCGATTAGCGTATTTATCGTCCGACTCTCTTGGATTGCTGCCTCATTTCCCACATGTGAGAGGGTTTCCCCCGCAACCTCATTCTGCTCTAAATTTTATCCGTTAAAGGAGCCGTACCACGAGTTTCTGGCCCTATTCGCTCTTTACATCATTCTTTAGATCTAATCATCCTGATCGGGCATTCCAAATCTTATGCGATTTCATTCACTCTCCGCTGAGTACTGAAGGTGCAAAGAGCAACGCGCTTTTCACAAAATCGAATATATTAGATGAATGAGATGAGATGAATGAGATAAATGAATGCGAATGAGATGAGATGAATGAGATACACCTCTGATTCATTGATGAAACGATTTTTCACATTGTTCTGATCATTTTAACAAAAAGAACTACCAGAAACGATGAGCGGAAAGGCCTAAATTGCATATCAGGGTAGCCCGCGAATTAAAATGCTACCGTACTCGTGGGCCGGCTCCTTTAAAGGTTTTCCTCCATTCGGAACCGTAATCTTTTCAAATTCCTGACAGCATCCTGACGGATTCGATTAGTTTCTCTTCTGTGCCCTTCGCTCTCTCGCTATGCAACAATGAACATGGCTACGGTATGCTTGAGAAAAATGTTCAGTCAGTCGTCTCATACCTACTTCCGATGATAGAGAGGAGCGGTTTGAAGAGAGTGCGGACAAAGTAGGAATGAGTTTAGGAATGAACTTCTTCGTCAATAATATAAGTCAATAATAATATAAGTCAATATATAATTCGTCAATAATATTCTTCGTCAATAGCATAAGCATGCCCAATATATCCCAAACTCCCCCCCCCCCCTGCGTATGCCCTGCGTATTTCACGCCGTTTATCGCTTAGCATCACGATACGTTCGTCGTTCGAGACGAGTCTCTCTTCTCGTCTTCTTGTTCTTCTTCTCAATCGGGTCTCCGAGGCGGATTCGGAGCGTCGAAGTCATCACGAGTGAAGGGACCCTGGTTGGGAGTCTGAAGAATAAGCGGGGCATCGATTAGTCGATTGTGAAAGTTTCTAAGAAATCTATCATCGACTATTGTTCATTATCGATTAGTAATTCATCAACGATTATTCGATTATGGAAGTCTCGAAACAACCGTACGGGATTCACGAATTGAGAGAGTGTGCAAACACAAGATTTTTTTCTTTTACTAGATAAGTGCTAGATAATTGTAGGCCATGTTATTCCTACGTTCTCGCTCTTCTTGGCTCTCTTCTTGTCCTTGACCGACCACACCCAGGGATCGGAAAATCTGCAAAAGAAATTTGTATTTTTTTGGAATGTACAACAAAACCCCAGATTAATCCTAGGATCAATCCCGGGATCGATCCTGAGATTGATCTCGAGTTTTACATTGTAAACAATGTGATTGATTCTCAGAGGGTTTGCTAACAAGGCAGTATACATGAGTCTAAAATCGAATCACTATTGACTAACTCGAGCGAAAAGAGAGAAGGAGAGAAGGGACATGCGCTGCATGTAGAGCGTGCAAAAATATGTTTTAGGCTCACACTAGAACAATCTGTTTGTCCGGTAAGTTAATAAATGGTAAAAAATGGCTTACGAAAACTTGTTATTTTCCATCACAGATATCAGAATGTCGTAGATTTGCTGGTAGTTAGGTTGGTCGTAGAAATCGAGCGTACTGTAAGATTATTGTTATTTCAGTATCACAAGATTGTTCAAACCAAACCTTGATTCTACTTTTCCCAATTAGCAATAAATTGCTAATTGCAATAATAGATGGTACACGGTATAGTCGTAAGAGAAGATCAGAGTTCGCGAATAGTGTGAGGCGAAGGAGCAAAGGGAATACGTATGCACAAGTATTGCACTACAGAGAGGATGCTGAATGGGTGGTCCGTACCGAATATAGTCGTAGACTGGGGCGAGGCCGGGGAAGGACTTGAACAGCTCCTTGCCCGTGATCGTCTCCTTGAGCGTTATCATCGTCTCGTCCGATCTGAGGATGGGAGAAATGACCATTAGGGTCCATGCTTCAAGTTAACTGCTATGGAAAACGGGGCAGTTTCTCTATCAAAATCAGCGGATCACGGTTAAAGGGACATGGAAGCCAAAAAAGATTGGCTTTCATATGAAAGTTTATCGCCTAAATAATATAAAAACCAAAGCCAGCGTGCACAAAAATGTCTACTTCGCGAGATATCCTAAAAATCGTTTCCCAGCCAAGGCGCAGTCTTACGGCGTTTAGCGCATAGGAACAAGGTAAACGGCATCGACGTATTCCCGGAACAAATAAATATCTCTCGCCGCAGAAATTTTTTAAAAATATTTTTCAAACACTATTATCTTTATTATCGTCTCAGAAACATATT
>LS843295.1:268662-280903 GCA_900490955.1 Micoletzkya japonica
AATTAGTGAGACTTTATTCCTCATACAAAAAGAAGAAATACGAAACATCAAAAGATTGGTATGTATTCAAAGACTCGTGGAAAAGGAAAGTATTACAAAAACAGTTTGATCTAACGCTCCATAGTCCTTTTAGATGTCTAAGTTTCAAAATTCCAAACTTATCAAAGCACTATTTGACCCGTACCTTCCGGTTAAAGACTTTAGTCATGACACTTTACGTTGATCAAAAAACAAAACTACTGGAAGGTGCGGGCCAAACAAGTCACATAGAGCCTGATACTGGTTATTTTTTCGTTAAAAGTTAAAACAGCGTTTCTTTAAAATAGAATGCATAAATCAGACCAGTAACAGGCAGATGTAATGTAAACAAAGAGATCCAACAATAAATGAAACAAATTACATACTTATACTTCATTCGAATCCGCTGTCTCCTCTTCTCATATCTCTTCTTTCAATCAACGAGTTCACGCTGCGGGCCAGACACCAAATTGTGCGACGTTCCATTAATTTCGTCATCTTACTTGAAGGGCCTAAATACAAGACATTAGAAGACAATAGAAAAAGAAATATGAAAGAAAACGAGAACGTCAGCAACAAGAAAACAGTGAAATTAGGTAAACAAATAAAATTCGGCCCGTTTGTCATCACTAGCGCGCAACAAGTAAATGTATTGCGCGCAACAGGCGACTTACTTGCGCGCCACTTCCCCCTTTTCGTTGTTACCCCAGTTGGCGCGCAACTGTCACTTTCCTTGCGCGCAACTTGCGACTTGGTGGCGGGCAACTTGCGAACATCGCGCACTGTCACGTTTCTGGCGCGCAACGTGCTGTTTGTTGGCGCGCCTCTTGCGTTAAAAGTCTGGAGTACTGGGATGAAGGGGGAGGATGAGGGGTCCGGGCGAGAAGGGGAATGACAGGTCCGGGAAGAGAGGTGTGCCTCGATGTCGAATTGTGAATGTGCGGGGCAGGGTTCTCTTTTTGACGCTTTTCCAGGGTTGCGTTTCAGAGTTTATGCTCCTCTGCAGGCGTATTACAAGTTCCACGAAAGTTGCCCAAAAGTACGCAAACGATTGCGAACTGTCTATGCAAATACGCGCGCTAATCTACCTCTCCGGCTTTAATTTTCTTGCAATTCCATCAATTTCTGCCATAGTAACACGTAAGGAGTCAAGTGGACCGCGTACTCAGCGGGAATAGCTTGCTATTTCAACCAAAAGTATGGAATCGTTCCGTTTTTGAGGGCAACTCTCCCCGGTGGAACCCCCTGCAACCACAGTGTTCAAAATGTTAAGCGAACGAGCCAAAATGCTTAGGATACGGTGTTTTCCGTGCTAGAGTTCCTACCGAAATCAGGGTTCTTTTTCGACACTCGTTCGCTTAACATTTTGACTGTTGTCAGAACAGTGTGCAACCGTCCTTCTTGCAGTGCGCGTTGCCTGGTCGTGCACCCGGTCAACCCGCCCCTCTACCTCACCCTCACCGAACTCGTGCCCGCCCCGTGGACCGATCCGTCGGCCGTCGATCGCGCCTACGAGATCATGAGCGACATCAAGCAGGTCAGTCAGCAAGCTTCTCCTATTTATCATCCAGCTTGCTTTATTTGTTTTCCTATTTATTTCATGTGCAATTACTGATCAGTCGATGGATTATGCACCTTTTGGCTCTGCTCTAGTTAACGGGTCCCAAAGGAGGTTGACGGGTCCCAAAAAAATTTAACGGGTCCTAAAAAATAACGGGTCGAAGCGGTATGAAGCGTACGAAGTGGGAATGAGATTAATGACGCATCTTTTCGGAACTAATGTCTAAGAGTCGCGTGCTCCTTGGCTCACCCCCATCCAGCGACATCTTTAGAGCGTTCACGGGAAGGGGTGCCCCATCCTACCGCGCTTGAATTAGATTGCTCATGTTTCATACATAATCCAGCCGTTTCAATGCTTTCCAGCACGCTTCAAGCTCATGTATTTCCTTGCTAACAAATAAAATGTTTTCTTCTACTCCTTGCGCACATTGTAGTCATGTTGCTGGGGTTGATTCAAGGAGTTGGTGGGGGGTTACCGTGCAAAAGTGAGAGAATTAGACGCATTTTGGAATGATAGTAGCGGACGGACCCGTTTAATCTACTATATTTCCGAAAAGCTCCGTCATTAATCGCTTCATACCGCTTCGCTCTCTCGTTGGAAATACCTAGGAGTAAGATAGCTGACGAAGCTTTTTTTTTCTTAACGATAAATCAGCACAACTCAACCAGCACAGACAAAACACTCCTGATCATACTAATAAACAATTTTTGGGACCCTTCAATTGGGGACACGTTTATTTTCATTCCACACTCTTTCCGAATTTCGGACCCGTTAATTTTTTGGTACCCGTCTATTTTTCATTTTGAATTTTGGGACCCGTCAATTTTATTTTTCGGCATCTGGGAACCGTTATTTTTTTGGGACCCGTTTATTTTTTGGGACCCATTAACTAGAACAGCGTCCAAATTTTTAATATGCCGTTGCATTTCAGGCCCCTATTCGGCTGCGCAAGGAGGTTGTCGGGTTTGGCGTCAACCGGCTGCAGTTCGCGCTCATTGCCGAAGCGTGGCGTCTCGTCAAGGACGACGTCCTCTCGCCCGAAGACGTTGATAAGGTCAATTTGTATTATGATTAAAAGAAAACGAACGTTGAGAGAGCTGCGTAATTCTTTCCGGCTTACTGCCGTACAACTTCAGTCGGCGCCGGCCATTAGCCTAAGCTGGCATTTTGCCAAGAGAGTTTCACTGTATTTGGCGGAGTGCGCTGCAAAGATTTCTCAACGTTCCCTTTCCTCTAATAATATAGAGCCCATCTACTATATAACGGTCTTCAAGAATCTGAAAATAGAATGTAGCATCAGTTTACAGTTTACAGTTGTAGCATCATCTCGAGAAAAAAAAGACGTTTCACGTGTCCAAAGTTCGTCACAATCTCTTATTTTGCGTTTCCTGGTACTCGGAATACCGGAATGTAGGGTATCCCAAAAATGATAATTTCAGTTTAGCTGCTCAAAAATAGTCTAATAGGATGCAGAAAAGTGATGAACTATCAAATTTGTTAATTTGATTGATTGTGAGCGCGCTACAAGACCGTTACGTGTTTGAAATTAGTCGCGAGCAAGAGACCCTAAAACGTAACTCAAACACTCGGCGATATCTAAAAGATGAGACTGACATAAACACATTCTGTAAAAGCAACTTCGTTTTGATACTACTAAATATAGTGGAATAAACCGATCCGTCAGTTTCTTCCGTTCCAAAATGAGTCTAATTCTCTCACTTTTGCACACTCTCTTGCCTTATATTCGGAATGATTTTCCGACGGATCTTTTTAATCCACTATAATTAGCGAGTTATGAGGCGAAATGTAGTGGAACAGTATTTTTGGACCACCCTGCAATCGCAATTTTTATTCCACTATACTCTTCATATACGCTTGGGGAGGCTAGAATGAAATTAGGTGCTCTCGGAGGGCCTGGGTCCCCGCTACGCCTTCTACGGCCCCTTCGGAGTCACGCATCTCAACGCACCGCAAGGTATTTTTTTGTATTACTAAAAATATGATATGATGAGCTTAAACTAATTTGCATAGTTATCATTTCTTATGTCACTCGTTTTTCTAGGGGTCCGCGACTACTACCAGCGGTACGGACCGGGCATCGTCCGCGTCCTGAAGGATTTCGGTCCTGACCCCACCTTTACCGAACCTGAGGTATAGTGCACAATGTTCTGACAACAGTGCAAATGTTAAGCGAACGAGATGCCGAAAAATACGCCTGATTTCGGTAGGGACACTCGCACGGAAAACATTGTATCCTCAACATTTTGACTCGTTCGCCTAACATTTGGAATATTGTGAGTGGAATAAACGGCGATCCGTCAGTTTCTTTCGTTCCAAAATGAGTCTAATTCTCTCACCTTTGCACACTCTCTCGCCTTATATTCGGAATGATTTTCCGACAGAACTTTTTAATCCACTATATATGGTAGATTTGTTTTATTTTGTTTAACGATTTATTTGTCCTCAGAGATTTTTTGTGAAGTAAAAACTTATAGTTCATCTTCATTCTCTAAATAACGATAATGCTGTAGGGGAATTCGTTCATATTATTATATCAAAATAAAGCTTCTCGACGGTTCAATCATAAAGAGTGCCGCTAAAAGAATGACGTGGGCTAAAGCACACAAGTGTTTGAATAAGATCTGCTATGCTGTTTGAAATGTGCTCTGAAATATGGAACGAGCAGAATAATATTATGATTTTAAAAATATTTTATGAAATGCAGGTTCTCGACAAGCTGGACGCGACCTTCGAGAAGATTATGCCGGTGGCGAAGATGGTCGAGCATACGGCTGGGAGGTTAGGTGAAGGGGCGGGGGAAGGAGGAAGAAGATAGGACATGACTATGGTACGGTAGCTTCTCCTGAGTCAATGGGTGAGGAACCCGCTCCGTCCGTCAGTCTTATTCCTTCTTCCGATAAGAGAGCGAAGCGGCATGAACAGAGTCCAGAGGAAGTAGGAATGATCTTAGGCTGACGGAACCTTTTTTCCCCAATAATAAATTATAATAGTGGGAAAACTGAGCTTAAATACTGATGAAACAGTTTTCATAAATGTTTTAAAAATATTGCAGAGCCAAGTGCCTGTCGGAACTGGCGCAGCTCAAACGGAAGCTCAAGCAAGACTAGGCATCTCTGTTGCGTACTTAATCTTGGGAAACCACCAATTCATCACATTTCAACACTTATCATATGTAAATCAAGGTTTGGTGAAATGACCGATTGATGAAATGGTGGTTTCCCTTAATCTTCATTTTTGAGCTGTGAATCCTCTTTCAGAAGTTATATTTTGTTTCAAGATAATTATAAAAAAATTCTTCATCTAATTTTTCACATGAAAAATTACTGCCCAATAGGAATTTCGTGCTTAGCTCTGCTTCATATCTTCCATGACTCGTACTCAGTTTTCAGATGATCAACGTATCACATTCCATAAAGTAACCCAATTCATGTCGATAGGCATCCCATTAATAAAGCTGTGCTCGTATTTCTCATATACCGCATGTAAAGAAAACATTTATTCGAACGATATCCTGTTCGATATGGATCGCGTGGGGTGCACAACGCCTTCTCACAGTGTGACCTTACGGAGAATATACGGAAGGGAATCGGAAATCACAGTATTCCTCAAAATCTCTTTATGACCTACGTTCGCTACAAGATTCGTATTATGAGTGCTCCGCGTTAGTCTTACATGCAGTTCAATTCTCTAAATTACATGCTTAGTGAACTAGAACCGATTTGAGGTGGTTAATCTACTCTACCGTAATCTACAAATGTGGTGTTACCAGTGCGTCGGTCAACAGGTCAAACACTATACTTAGCGATATGCGAGTGATAGATAGATAGAAATGCCGTGTCAAAGCTAAGATTCGTCGTGTGAATGAAGCATAATTTGATAGGCTAATAAGCGTTGGGGAGTATCTAACTGCCACAGGAAATACAATAAAAGCGGTAATTTATTTCATTCGATGTGCGTGGTAGGAAGAGGAAAATGAGCCACGGGCGAAAGCGAAAACTCGTGTTATTGGCACCCGTAGCATGGATCAAATCAGGGGTCAGTAGAAGAAGGGAGGAGATTCATGTGTACAGATAGTAGAGCCGCGAATCGTCCGCGACGCACGCGCGCCGCAGACCTGCGCATCATCATAGGTCGCGCGCTCGCTGCAGCTGGTCGCGGATCTCGCCCAGCGCGGAGATGGCCCTGTTGAGGTCGGCCGAGCCGGGCGCGGAGAGGAGCCTGCAATTAGCTGCTCTTGAATTCGCGCGCTTTTCAAATTCAAATTTGGGCGGGAAGGCGGGCGCACCGGTCGAGAACGGCTGCCAGCCGGGCGTCCGTGCTGGAAGAGGGCATTCGGAAGAGCAGGACGAGGTTGACCAGCAGGAGAAGCGACAACCTGCGCATCATAGGGTTACGGTAGAATTCAAATAAAATGCTTAAAGGAACTGTCCCACGAAAAAAATCGTTATTGAGTTGGTCGTTGGAAACATAGCATTATGGTCTAGACAACAAGATGTGCAAAAATCCCGATTCGAAACGGCTGTCTAGGCCTCAGAACGGCCATATGAATGTGTGGGATACGGTAAATCTTGTGGGTAGTTTGTAGTTTCAACCAAGCACTCCCCTCTCCAAATAGACCCAGTGGCATCGCCTGATCTCCACCGCTCTTACATCTACACACCTTCGCCCCTTCCCTAGAGCTCTTCCTTTCCTACTCCACGGAGAGCGAGAGCGAGCAGGCAATGCCAGGGGTTATTTAGCTAGTCGGTCTTGACTACAAACTACCCCACAAGATTTACCGTATCCCACGCATTCAGATGGCCGTACTGAGGCCTAGAGAGCTCCTTTAATTTAACCTTGAAAAGGATATTTTAATATATTCTTAAAAGAAAAGCCGAAACATTGTACGGTACTAAATACTCAATCAGTGCTTACAGCGTAATAACCGCTCCGGCGTAGAAATCGGTGCGCCGCATGGAACCGAGGAAGGGCACCTGGAAATGACGAGATTAGAGACTAAAGATCAAAGATCACCTCTGAGGTCAAAGATCAAAGATCAAACCTCCATCTGGAGGTCCTGGTTCTGCAGGAAGTTGATGCCGGATACGGAGGAGACGAGGCGGTTAGACCTCTCCGAATCTGAGCAGGGATAAATAGTGAAAAGAGGGGAGTACTTAAATAGCAAAATTTTTTATTTTTTATTGGATAGATCAAATACAACCAATACGTCTAACCATCCCTATGTGAGATCTTCACGTCACTCATCTACTACTCGTTACAAGCTTTATCCTATTCTCTCAAGCTTTCCGTGGATTTGTTCAAATGGGCAACGTCAAGACGCCCACAGTCTCGCACTCACAGTTCACAGATCATCATTCCACTTTTTCCAGAACCCCTCGAAACTACGAGAATACAGGTACTCAGACCGACGGTTCTTCTTCTTCTCCTCAAAACGGCGCACTCTCTCTCTCATCTTCTCCTCTGTTTACTGTCATTTTCTCTCTCTGTACATGCTACCTAGCCGCCGAGAGACTCGTTCCATTTGACGACTACAATGACTACAAGCAGACTGTCTTGATGGAAGAGCACACAAACAATGAAGCAAAAACATTTTTAAAGAATAAATTATTTTTATGAAAATAAGAAAGAAAAACGTTTCAAATAAGTAATTTTATTATAAAATCAAAACTCACTCCTCTGCGCGTCTGCCTCGCCCTCGTCCGACGAGGTGTCCATGCTGAAAATATTTTTTATGTAATTTGAATTTTGAAATTGGCGGGAGACATTACTTTAAACTTAGAAGGCGCAAAATCTCATAGCAGTGCGGGAAGACAGTTATAGGCCGGGAATCGATGCGTGTGTGCCATGTTGAGAAATGAGAGGGGGTGGGTGGTTGGGAAAGGGTAGAAGTCCGGGGGGAATGGAGTGAGAACGTTTATAGAATAGAATACTCATTAAAATAATTAAGTTCTAATATTTTTCTCTAAATACAAATTAGAAAAAAATGATAAAGAAGGGTGCGAGAATGCTAATCGAAGTTTCGATTTTGACGGAAAACTAGTAGTCAGGAGGATGAGAATGGGAGATGAGAAGGGAGGAAGAGGATAGAACGAGGGAAAAGGGAGGAAGGGAGGGGAAGTTGAGAGGGAATATCGGAGAGAGGAGAAGAAAGAAGAGTAAGAGAGTGACTAGAAAAGAGGAGGAAAGAGCGCGCGCTAGCAATCTAGAAGGCGTCCTGGTTTCGGGCTCGGAGCGTAATGTGATATATTCTCTATAAGAGGCCCTCATTAGCGGAATTTATCTGTATTTAATAATTTGGAAATTTAAAATAAATAAAAATACTAAATTAACGAACTCTCCGACCGCCTCAATCTTCACGCCGCTCTTGCTCACAACGGTGACCTGGGATCGGCTGCTGAAATTATATTTTTTTTATTTTAATTTTAATAAAACAAATTAATTATATAATTAATGAAATAAATAAATTAGATAATATATTGATAATAATAATAATAATAATAATTATAATTATAATAATAATAATAATAATAATAATAATAATAATAATAATAATAATAATCACCGTCCACTCTCGATGTTCAGGGCGGCCTCAAGGGCCGCGTAGTGCTCCTCCAGGCCCTGCGTCGTCGGCTTCTCGATGTAGCCTGAACTTTGATCGTTGATCTTTGATCTTTGGTTTTTGCTCTTTGATCTTTGGTCTCTCGACTGACTCTTGACGAAGCCCCAGATGTTCTTCTTGTAGACGATGCCGCCGTGGACCACGAGACGGCTCTGTAAATCCATTTTTCCTCTTTTTTTTATTTTCTCCAAAGTCCTTTTTCCAAATCTATTTTGATAATAACAGTAAAAATCATCCTTAAGACGGTCTGCCTAAGCATAGATCACTAGATAATTATGAGAGGCGGAATTCACGATCCTGCTTGCGAACTCGCTATCTACTTATAGTACCTGATCGCTACCGTAACCCGTGACGCAGTACGCGATCTGTATGTAGAACGAGTCGGCGTACGGGACGCCGGCATTTTGCGTCTCCTAAAAGCCGTCCCTTCGTTCCGCCATTACCCGGCTCCCCAATTCCCGGCTCCACTGCTCACCTTGAGCACGGTAAAGCTGCCGTCGGCGTGGTTCTCACACACCTGCAACGTCATCTATGTTATGCTAATTTCAAAACTTGGCGCCAAAATTCAAATTCAAATTTGCGCGCCAAACCTGCTTCTCGGTGACGACGCAGCTCTTTGGGGCCATGGCATGGTTCAGGGCCATGGTGTAAGTGCAGGTCCGCTGCTTGACGCCCTCCTTGTCCGTCGCCCACGCCGACGCGTGGTAGCCTACACGACCGGATTTTAGACGCAAGTTCCTGGCTCCCGATTTCCCGGCTTCGGGATGCATACAATTTCCCGGCTCCGGATTTCCCGCCTTCGGGATGCATACAATTTCCCGGCTCCGTATTCCTCGCCTTCGGGATGCATACAATTTCCCGGCTCCGGATTTCCCGGCTTCCGGAAGCCTGCCATACAATGCTTACCGCTGTAGGTATCGGGCATACTCGCGTACGGCGTCTTCCTGACGCTGTCCCGGATCTGCTCAAACCACGGCTTCTCAGAGAAGAGCAGATCGAACATTTCCGAGGGCGATCTGCAGCATTTCGTGTGCGCATTTTTACCCATAGTACTGGACATATAGTGGAATAAACCGCTCCGTCCGTTTCTTCCGTTCCAAAATGAGCCTATTTCTCTCACTTTTGCACTTTTGCCTGATATTCGGAATGCTTTTCCGACGGATATTTTTAATCCACTATATTTGATGCAAGACTCATATCACATGGGCGAGAGGTTTGGTATCGTAGGACGAGGGGCTACCGTAAATATATATTATATGTTAGGCCTTCTTCTCACTTGGGGAAGGTAGAATCGAGGAGCAGACGACCGTGGTGCGAAGTGCACGTGCACGCCACGAGCTCCGGACAGGTCGACGCGTCCTGAGGGCCGGCAATTAGGCCGATTCAGAAAACCCGGCTCACGGGAAATTGCCGGATTTTGGAAAACCCGGATAACCGGAAAATAGACAAACCGCGGACGAGGCCGACGAGCGGTCCGGCTCCATTGGCAGGTCGTTGCTGTCCATGGTGGGAGCGGAGCTGGAAAACCGGGATTTAGTAAAATGTGAAAATTGAAAATCGATCATTTAACTTCTTCGTAAAGTCAACACGTCAATGCTTCGTTAACTCGAGGAGTAATCTACTTGAGTTACGGAAATCGTTATGAACAAGAAAACCCGTTGCTACAGAAACCATAGAAAAGCGAGGTAGAGGTTGAGACTTGGTCTTTTACTCTGACGCTAGATGCGGAAGATAAATAATACTTCAGTCCTTAGAATCGAATTTTCCATGACCATACGCGGTCTTTGAAATAGTCTCTCACATTTCACGAATTGATATAATAATTTTGTGAAACCATGAAAGAGACGAAACAATTTTATTATGAATACCTGAGATACGACAGGAACGTTTTGATACAATGCGTGTTTGCCGGTCAAGGCAAGGTAAAAATCCAGGAAAAGGCGATTCGGCGGGGGTGAAAGAGTCTTGAAGGGGGGGGGGGGGTTAAACCGAGGGTAAGGGGTGGGAGGAGCGAGGCGCCTTTCTGTTGCTCCCCATCTGTTTCTATGAACCATTTCTCGCTCTCTTCACGAATCTCTGCTTCTCTAATTCTCTCGTTTCCTCCCTATCTCTCGCCTGTTTCGCTCTCTAACTCTCGTTGTTTGCCTCGCTCTATCATGGAAGGTAAACTGTACTGACTTGGGAGGAGAGGGAGAGAGGTAAAGAGGGCAAGAGAGTAAACAGTCATGCGCTGTGCTTTCGTGTACTTCATATTACAAGCGCCAAAAAAGTTTGACATATTTCCGGTCCGGGTTTCCTCGATGTTGCTCGACCTGTGATGCTCTCCTCTCCTTTGAGAGAATGTCGTTTTTCAGTCGTCCCGGACCTCTTTCAAAGAAATATCATGGTTTTCAAGTAAATATGGTTGACGAAAAAGTTCCATCAGTCGTGTCATTCCTACTTTCGACGAGAGAGCGAAGCGGTGTGAAGAGAGTCCAGACGAAGTAGGAATGGGTTAACTGATGGAACTTTTTAGTCAATAAAAATAACTAAGGTCTGCGATTTATATAAACCTTTGAAATATTCCACGTATATGTCAAACTCAATGGCGCTTGTAATACTTATGCGCTGAGCTTTATATTCGTAGTTTCAACGGTTTGTCACTATCGCATTGTTGTCTACTGAATATTCAAATATTTCTCATAGCGACCCGACTAACCACGTTGCGAACGCAAAGCTCAGTCAGGCTTGGAAGACGGAATCGCTCAAAATAATGCTTAAGGAATCACTGACTATTCATTTATTTTTATTATTATTTATTTATCTTATTAATGCTTACTGTATGGCCCTCATCGATCCGTCCTCGGAGGAAGAGCAGGACTTGGACCGACGGAGGGTCGATGAGTCACCGTTGGTGTCGGCTGTTGAGGGGGCCTTCGACTTCTGGAAGAATCATTTTGGTATTATGATATATTTGCAGGATCAGTATATTATAGTCACACCTAGGAAGAACGCGATTTATGCGCTTAAGGGGGTTCGAGAACGTATGATTTTTCGTCAGCGCGTAGATGAAGTCAACAGCTAAACGGGCTTAGCGTAATTTCCAGAATTCTTGTGCTCTGTTTTAGCGCAAGATATTCTACGGGAAATGATCGTCGGTTCAGGATGATGAAGTATATACGATAGTTTAATATCTGTTTACTTCAATCTATTTACTATTTACTTCCGCGCGATTAATCTCCCCAAAAGTAGGTCACCGACTTTCAAATAAACGCTTGAAATTTGCAGGATTCGTGTAAGTCATGTAGAGTTGGCCATGTGAAAAAAATATTGACACAGTGTTCTGACAACAGTGCAAATGTTAAGCAAACGAGATGCCGATAAATAACCCTGATCTCGGTAGGAACTCTCGCACGGAAAACACCGTATCCTAAGCATTTTGGCTCGTTCGCTTAACATTTAGAACACTGTGTTGAAATTCATGTCTCTTTTATATTCTTGAGTTATTCACAGCTGTTTGACAGTCGGTGACCGGTCGCGCGGATGACATGACAAGCGCGCACCCACGCTGTGCAGTGCGAAAGCAAGATAAGCGGTGGACCATGGGAGTGGCGAGGAGAGTCCTCTATTATATAGAAAGTTGTAAGGGTTTTCGATGAAACACCATAACTCCTTTCAAAGTTGACCGATTTTCAAAAACTTTTTTTTGTTCGAGAGCTCTCCTCAATATCTTGGGAGCCATGGAGCCGGATTTCTCGATTTCAAAAATCGCCTGAGGGAAAAGCCAGTTTGAAATTTTAAAGTTCATTTTCAAGTCAAATTTCAAATTTTTTCAACTTTTAGCTATCATTTTCGGATTCTGCGCCCAAAAGTACGTATAGTCTCCAAGATGACCTCAGCGATTTCGCAAAGCCGAATTAGCCCCGAGGCGTCAAATTTTTGGGCGAAATTTTCGTTTTTTCGTCATAACTTTTGCGAGAGTTGACGAATCGCTGTGCGGTTTTCACTAAGTGATAGAGGGCCACCAGACGAATCGATCGGCA
>LS843295.1:289363-307273 GCA_900490955.1 Micoletzkya japonica
GAATTGAAAGACTGAGATGTAGTATTCAGTTTTTCGGCTGAATTGAAAGTCAAAGATTCAGTATTCAGTTTATGGGTCAACTGAAAGACTGAGATGCAGTATTCAGTTTATGGGTCAAACGAAAGGCTGAGATGCAGTGTTCAGTGCTGAACTGAAAGACTGAGATGCAGTATTCAGTTGTTCTCATTTAAAGGTTATGCTCCCATCATATGTCCTAACTGTGCAGATGCGTTTCCCTATGAGTAATGTGCAAGTGGGATTGTTTAATGGGTGACATAAATGTCTGACAAGAAATGTTCTCATAATTTGTTTAGTTAATTTTGAAGACGAAATTTCAATTTTCCTTTTTTATTTTTTTTAAATTGAACGAAGCCTAAGATGCAGTCATCATTATTGGGAGGGTTGGGTATTTTGAACGATTGAATGACTACAGATATGTTATTCGTGAATTTGCGCCACTATTTGATAGTATTCGACTAACGAGTACAAGTTGCGGTTCCATTATTTAATAGCAGACAACGGAATATGAAGGACCACAGTTTGATAAGTTCCTATTCATTTCAATATTAAAAAATTATTTTGACATTTACAACAAATTGAAACCCCTTAATTTTTAGTTCACTTCCTCTTTTACATCAGAACTTTTCTTCTTTCCTTCGGCTGAGATCTTAATTTATCTAATGAGATAATTTAAGATTTTTTTGTATAAAATACATTATCTTTTCAAACTTAAAAAAATCATTTTTATATCAAAAAATATCAATATTAAAATTAGCAGCACAACAACTGAGTCAACTGAGCCGGCCGTTAGGCCGGCCTAGTCTTTGATAGAGACTGAGAGGGGGGAGGGGAGGGGGAATTATGGGAAGCGGATGAAAGAGGAGAAAAAGCTGCATGAACATGCGGCGGCGGGGAACGGCCGATGCGGGACTATTGATTGGGCAGACTGTCCTTGCTGACTAGATACATCTATTCTACATCCAATGCATTCTACATCTAATTTGGTGACTGCAGATTTGCCTCATTTTGTCGAGGCAAGGGGTAAGCGGTTTAAGGAATCAGCAAATCTGCTTGAACAAAGCACGATGTTAAGCTTTTGAGTTACGTAATCGCTAAGAAATTTAGCCGGAAATCAGATAGTCTTTCAGATTACCTAGTAAAAGGAATACAGTTAATCGAAGGAGTCACAGAGCTCCAGTCACCGATCCCGCTGCTCTGGCAAGAGATGATCACGCGCAAGAAGTTTTAATGACGATAGAAAAGACGAGCCAATGACCCCCATAATTGGGTCATCATCGGACCAATCAGAGTCTACGAGGGTGGCCCGATTGAGGAAAAAGAGCGAATGGACGGATGGCTACGCGAGATAACGTCAAAACCTAAAATTCCGGGACAAATGCCGTATAATACGGCATAATACCGTATTTTACCGTATTTTTGTCATTGCACTACGGCTATCACAAAAGGACACATGAAATGTTGCGTGCCTGTTCTTTGAACCTTTTGGAGTCATACTAACTTCAAAACTTCAAATACTTTGAAGAAGATTCGAAGTCTCCGACCTCTCCCATCTATATCAAGCAACCCTCCTTTGGAACCCCCCACCAATGTTAGTCCAGATAAAGGTGATAAACCAACCAACCAACTAACTTCAAAAGCTTACAATTGGGAGCACATGCTTCTCTATGAAATGGCTGAAAGCGGTGATACCGCTACGACACACTCCAAATCAGGCCGCGAAAAATGTTCATTTCTAGCTTTCCTCGACCTATTTTTCAACACAAATTGGTTCATTTGAGTGTCCCGACACTGATAAACATCTTAGACACTTTTTGCAGAAATTTGAAATTTTTGATATTTTGACTGCTCCTGTAGGTGCTCATTTCCCCGCATTTAGCGCTTGGCTCCGAAATCCATAAATAAAGCTTTTTCAACGCTTACCTATGTATTTTGGGCTGATCTTTCCGAATATGCAAGAAATTTTGCGATTAGATTCATTCTAAAAATGATAATGGGAAAAATACGGTAAAATACGGTATTTGTCCCATAATTTTCGGTTTTGCCGGTATACAGGAATTTCCCTTTGGTGTTCCGCGCAAACGTCTTTATTTCGCAGCTATGTGTTTACAGTTCATCTACAGAATCGGGCTATATGACGCAGGCAAAGTGGATTGGCCGTGGTTCAGTAAGTGGATAAGTAAATAAAAGATAATCTGTCAAGCACAGATAGCATCTCGCGCTCATAGAGCTAATAGTATGGGCCAGGAGGGGTTTACTTATAAAATTGTGAAGACGACTTCGAAAGCATAGAAATGTGAAATCAATTCAATGCTATTAGAGATGGTAAATCCATCAAAATTTTACTGTCATCCAGATGAAAGGAGGGGGGTAACGGGGACGAGAGCAGAGTGAAGAGTGGAACATGAGTGCTGGAAAGGACAAGCAGGGAGGGAGGGAGGTAAAGGGAGAGAGGAGAGAGGGGAGAGGGAGACAGGGCGGCTGCCCCCTGACACCCTCCAAACACTCTGCTCCAGGCGCGCTGGTCAGAGCGGAGACGAGAGAGCGTGGAAGGGTGAGAGACGCAGAGACAGCGACGACCCGCTCTCACACGCTCCACTATGTATTATGCGGGAGGACCAGGGGGACTCTGCTTCTCTGGACTCTCTCCTATAATGCTCGAGGGATGAAGCCCTGGTAAAAATGATAGTCGGAAGTTAGCTCAAGTCAAATTGCAGGGGAACTCGTATAAATAGCCTCGTGGAAATAGAAACTCCTAAGAATAGTTGAAGGGAAATCGGAGAAGGTTTCAAATAGCCCGAGGGCGTTCGGTGAGACGTTAATAGATGGTCTCTCTTTGGACGGGGGTGGAGCGACGTTCGCTTTGTCCTAGTAGAGACTTTTTCGATAACTCTCTCTCTCTCTCTTTCGCTCCCTCCACGGTCTCTCCAACTACATGTGGCGTGCATTGATCTCTAACGAGGAGGACAGAGAGGCGGAGAGAGCGGGGCAAAGTGAGAGAGCCCAGACAGCCAGAGACAAACGAATTTAGCTAACGGGCACATGAAGAGGGTACGGGAGATTTCGGAAAGCCGGGGAATATTCTGGAACTGGGGCTTGGCCTTGAATTCTTGCGGAGAAAAGCCGGTAAATGTTTTACTTCCGGAGGGAAAATATAACTTTTGTTGCAAAATCAAACATTTTTTCTCAAAGTATACAATGTGCTATTGCGCAATTTTAGCTTATAGTCTACCGACGAGATTTTGCCTTTTTTTCACAGCCACCTCATAACGAACTAGTAACTTGCATTGCTAAAGAAAATGAGTGATAGCCATGTCAGTTGGGTTTTCCTTGCACTTTCCTTGCGTAAAATTAATCTCAATAAACCTATTGATCATGGAATGGCAAGCTTTGGAAGCTATACACTACTGACAATGAGGAAGAATAGGGGACCGGGGGGAGGGGCTGTACAAATATAGTCAGAGTATCTAGATGGAGGGAGGAAGGGAGGGGAGTACGATCATGTGAGGGGAGATGAGGATTGGAATGGAGTCGCACGTCAGTTGATCAAAAGGAAGGCAACATTTCGAAGGTAGCATTTTGGTGGAATCGATTTGTAGACTACCCAAAGGCCGTACACCGAAAGGCTATTGGAGCTCAAACGATGGAAAGTTCCGCTGGCTATAGAGAACTAGAGAGGAATGGCCCAGAGTTTATGACTGGATTCAGATTTTCTGCAGCGTCTAAATATATACCAGAGTGCGAAAAGATAGTAGCACTGCAAAAAGCTATGTAGTCAGATTTTACTGGCATTTGGAAACCGGGAGAAGATTTTGTCTACTTAGTACGCAATTTATCTTCCAGGTGCTGTACCTGAACTAACAAGCAACGTTTATGACAGTTCTAAACTAAGTAAATTAGCCTCATAAATACAACTTGAAACCGCGCTCACCTTGGCCTTGCTCTCCGGGTGCAGCAGCTCCCAGGCCTGTTCTGGTGACAGTTCCTGCAATGAGCCACCACTTAAGTCATTTCAATTCACAATAATTCTCTTGTATCCAATGTTTGCAATGTTTTCGTTCTCTTTTATTCTTTCTTGCGTCTCTGCGTTTTTCTTTGAAAAATTGCAATAAATGACTGATTGAATGCGCCTAATAATCACTTTGCCAGCAGTGGGCATTATATTATTGCTGTGACAAAATGCGATTACAGGATCGGCGCGGAGATTGTAGTCAACGGATCAGATTCGCCAAACAAGCGCAGCCACGTAAATACCGCCGACAATTTCCCGACCAAGCTCGCTGTCAAAACAGAGCATTTTATGATATAACTTTGTGTTTTGTAACATATCTGTACCTTGCCCGCCTTCACTTTGTCCCAGGCCTTGAACATGACGCGCAGCGCCTTGTCCCGGTTGGCGAACGACGCGAAGCACAGCCGATTGCCGTCCTCGCACGTAATCTTCGAAGATCAAAGATCAGAGATCAGAGATCAAAGATCAAACCTGGATCGAGTTCGGGATGATGAGCGCGGTCCGGGCCTTGGACATGTCGACGACCTGCTTGAGCGGAATGATTACCGTAGTATCTGCAAGATCTGTAGTTTCCCGCCAAGTTCAAATTCAAATTGTCAGTCAGTTAGCGATGGACGACTAGATACCGTACCCCACGAGAGGATTGTAGCGTGGAAGCAGAGGTGCCGTGTGGAGAGGAAGATCCGCCCGTGGATCAGGACCTCGCGCTTCAGCGCACACGAGAAGGCTGCAAAGATCAAAGATCAATAAATTAGGGATCAGAAATCAAAAGATCAAAGATCAAGAAATTAGGGATCAGAAACCGAAAGATCAAAGGTCAATAAATTAGGGATCAGAAACCAAAAGATCAAAGATCAATCTCACAGGCAAGCATGCGATCATCCTTCGGGATGCTATCGCCAAAGGTCTTGTGAAACTGGATGCTGCGCTGGTGGAAGGTGGGGTTGAAGTACTGCAACCCGAAAATACCTTACATATTATAGTTTGGTTTTATTGTTAGAATTGTTATCAATTTTACTGTGGAAATCTTATGTATTGGCATTTCTATTCTCATCTACCTTCTTGAAGATATTCCGCTCTCCCGTCTGCGAAAAGTACTTTGCCTTTTGCTGGGCACGGTGCTCATTGGTAGGCGTAGCAACGTCCTCCTTAAATGGGCTTAATTTAAATCGGTTTTGGCGGGAAATGAATTCGAAAAGTTTCAATCATTCATTCAAGTCCTACCGTATCCGTTCCGGAGTCCGCAGTCTTTTCATGTAGTGCATCATCTTGGTGGATCCTGAAAAGAAAAACTCATTGAAACAAGATAACAATATCGCGCATCCTTACGTATGCAATTCGTTGCATTATAATTCTAAAGCTCTTCAATAACAAGATAAGAGTAAGCCTCACATCAATCCCCGTCCCTCGTCCGACCCTCCACTCTTCGAGCCACTCCGACTGCTCCGGAGCTCCGCGCCCGCCCGCGCCCGGTCCACATCGCTGGCTGAAGATAATTATTATTAATTTATTTATTATTTTAATTATTTATGTATATTTCTATTTAAAAGTAAAATCCTACCTATACTCGTGTATGAGAAGGCACGGGAGGAAGGCGAGAGCGGTTCAAGGTGCCCACCATCAGAAGAGATTGTCCTGTAAATGTTATGATATTTAAGCATCGCGAAAGGCACGTTTATGCTAATTTGGCGTTTAGACAGTTTCACTCTCTGCCCTCTACTCTTTACTTTCGCTCGAAGAGTGGTTGTAATAAGCGCAATATTGAAGCTCAAAAGCAAAATCAGAAAGTGGGAATGCCTGATTCATACTAAAGGTGCTCTGATCTCTTTACTCTTTACAGGTCCTTTACAGGTCAACAGTCACTCTTTACGACATGAAAACATATCATGTCGTAAAGAGTGACTGTTGTTAAAAGGTGGGTTGTGGGACCCTTTAAGTTTTTTTCAAGTTATAATCATATTATGCTTGTAAATTAGAGTTTGATGCATTTAGTCGCATGCTTTTCATGATATGTTTTATTATTTGCGGATTTGTGTAGTTTATTTGATGTGGACTAGGCATTCACGTCATGACGCATCGCGCGCGTCCTCCTCCATAGGGAAAGACGAGGTTCTCGGCCGAGTACGACACCTTCCTCAGGGCGCCCGGGGAGGACCGCCGAATGTGCATTGGGAGAAGGAGGAGGGGGGCTGAACTTACCAATCTAACTACGCAGAACAAGTAGGGAAACAAATGTGAGTATCTAGATCAAAAGAAGACGCAGTTGACGAAAACAAGAAGAGAGGTGAGGCGCGATATTTAAAACTCAACGGTACGAGGCTCACCCAGAGACAGAGGAAATACAAAAAAAAAGTAGGTTAGGATTTTAGATGCTTACGACCAAAAATAGCCTCTCACATCAGCGGCGGAAACATGAACAGCAAACATATGCGAGCGATAAGAGAGGGAAGAGGAAGGGACAGACGGGGGATGGAATATGGAATGAATGATAAGAGAAAGGACAGATTTCACGAGGCCAAGCTAGACTCCATGTAAATATACTAATATAGGGGCGAAACAATTTTCATAGTAAAACTACTCATGAGATTGCTGAAGGAAGATGAGGCTACTGATTTGAAGAATCAAGTTCCATCGAAGAGGAAATGAATGAGACGGTCCATCGCCTAGATGTCGGTGCTATTTTGGCATTTCAATCAACTGCTTCACTTGGTGGAAAATCAATGACATTCTCCTCTCTGACGCAGGGAACGCAGTCACCAATACTATGTACGTCATAAAGAGTCCATCCAGTTACACGGAACCAAATTTCTGAGGGAAGTTTCACAAGAATTCAGTAGGGGGAGGATGACCCGCAGGTTAGAGAAATTACGCTGAAGTGTACATGGAAAAGCTAGACTATCTATGCGTTGTTGCGGTACTACTCTTTCATTTTTTAATAATAAAAAAACTCTAACTCAATGATCACTTAGTCTCGCTTATCGGGTGCTATTCTTGACGAAAAAGTTCCGTCAGTCGACTCATTCCTACTTTGTCTGCATTCTCTTCAAACCGCTTCGCTCTCTCGTCGGAAGTAGGAATACGGACGGAACATTTTCCTCAACCATGGCGTACATGGAGTGGAGGAGGTACCTTCTCAATGCCCAAGCATCTCACTTGACCATCATCCTCCAGCTGCCCTTCCAGCTCAGTCTCCGTTCCTCCTCCACCACCTCTACCGTAGTCGACGACGACGTCTCGTCAGCTGTCTCGACTACCGTACTCCCGACAATCGCGTCGGGAGTCCGCCGCTTCCAGCTGGCCAGTCGGGCGGAGAAGCTTCGCCGCAGCTTCGTCGTCACCTTCTCCGTCGTACTCTTGACCTCCTCCACTCCGCTGCTGCCGTGAGAACTGATCGACCGCTCTTCGGCCTCTTAAGCAACTCTTAAATATCTTATCCTGGGGCTATGATAGGATAAGCAGGTTCTATCAGCCGCACAGGTGAAGTAACGACCTATACGGGCCTACATACTAGCGAGGTCCAACCTTTGAGAGTGGTCATGTAGCGCGAGCCCAGAGACCGCGTGGATTTCGTTCGCCGGAAGCAGTCCCGGTTCCGGAGCCGGTTCCACAGGCCGGCTTTTTGGTCGGGAATCTCCGGCTCTCGTTCCGGCACCGGCCCATCGCCATTGAGCAGACCGAGCGAGGTGGCGGACTTTTTGAGGGGAAGCATAGGACCGGGAATTAGTCAGTGGGAGAGCCGGGAAGGTTGGCGACAGGGAAGTAGACAGAGTCGGAGGGGGGGACACGTTGAGCGGCCGGAGAATCGGAACGTGCATCTTCCGGCCGGGACTCTCTCGATGTCCTGTTGTCTCTTGCCGAGAGACCTTCTCATCGCTTATTAGCGTGAGAGGCGAACGAATTGGAGATGATATTGGAAGAGGTGGGGTGGGAAGACCGGCACGAGAATCGAATGGTGGAGAGTAGGGTTGGCAAACCGGATCCCTTTCCTGGTGTAGGTTTCACCATGTATACAAGAATGAAGGGCATAACAAGTACTCTGTCGAGAAACATTACCCTGAAAAAGGGCTAAGAACGACCCGGTTTACCAACCCTAGTGGAGAGGAAACGTTACTATTGAACGGACTATTACGAAATGGTCTATTGAATGTATTGCTCTTTGATCAAACCAAACAAGGTTTTGGTTGAGACCACGATAGGAAACATGTAAATGATTACGCAGAAATAATACTTGAAACATATTAAACACGAGAACTTAAGGAATTCATAGACGAATAGCGATCAGAAAGTAATAGAATGATAAGACGTGCCAGTGCCAAGGGAAAGTTGGAAGATTGTGAGGATGTATGATGTCAGGAGGGATTATGCGTCTGCGAGGAATGGTGATAACAAGTATAAGGAGGCGGAAACCTTATGGGAATGAAGAGTCAAGATATGGAGCTGTAGACATTGTAAGCGCTATGGAAATGAGAACTCTTATGCTATAGTGGCAGCAAGTAATTAAGTGATACACACATGTTAGATGCCACAGCATTCCAAGCGTCATAATAGCGAATGGCGGTTTTCGCGCATAGGATCCGATCCTGTAGGGCGAACCAATCATCGAATATTTATGAATTTAAAAACTTAAGTTCACCTCTATGAACTCAACAAGCTCCGAAAATGTGGCATACATTGGTTCATTCATTCTTGAGAAAATTCAAAAATAGTGGTCATTTCGCTATTAGACAGATTTATCATCGAGCGGAATGCTATGATGCATCCAAACCTTACATTATGATGATAATAGATCGCGGCATACAACACCAAGTTAAAAAACAAATTTATAATTAAACCAGCGTCCGAATTTACACATCAACACGTCTCATTGTCAGCACCGTGTTCTGACAACAGTGAAAATGTTAGGCGAACGACATGCTGACAAATAACCCTAATGTCGGTATGAAGTCTCGCACGGAAAACACCGTATCCTAAGCATTTTGACTCGTTCGCTTAACATTTAGAACACTGTGTCAGGGAAGCTTAATAGCATAGCACATTCGTTTCATGGCCTTTTCTAGACTTCTCTATCTGATCACCCTGATAGCTTGACTATGCGCGTTGACTATGCGTTTACGCCTCTTCCCCTCTCTTATCAGCCACATCACGAACAGAGCACGCGAGTCAGTCGATATAGTAGAGAAAATCATTCTCCCTCATTCTCTCATTCTCCCTCATTCTCTCATCGCGGACGGTCGGCTCCCCCTTTCGTCTCGTCTTTCCTCCCGCGCCCATTAAACCAAGAGGATAAGGTGATGAATCCCCTCTGACCTTAGGCAACTCAGAGGTGTCCCCTAGCCTAAGTCGACTTCATCTACCCCTTTTTTTCTTCTTCTTCTCTCCCGCGGCTGCCCATCCCCATAGAAGACTTATAAGACAAGCATCGTCCCCGTCCCCTTAGAAGAGCTTTTCTTTTTCAAGTGAACATATCCCCCCTACCCCTACCCCAGAGATTTCCCACCTGCCGCACACCTCACGGTGTATTCGATAAATAAAATAAATAAATAAATAAAAAAACGGAAGATATAATCGTTCCACGGGTAACTCCGATTCCGGGCCCTCTAGCGTAATACTGTCCAATTCCAATATACACTATGTGAAGGTCTTGGTGGTGGTGATCTCAAAAAAGCATTCACTCATATCGATATTTTGTTTTAGACCGGAATGGTGTTGTCTCAAAGAGCGAAAAATCTGCTAAACCGCGCAACTCACGTAAAACAGAATTATACGTTCCGTTTTCCTCTACTATAGCTAGGTATCTATATAGTTGTCGACTCTATGCCATACTGTACATCACCATGGTATACAAACGTGCCTTGAGCTCAATCAAATAGTTGTTCCAATTTTAGTTTAATCTGTAGTTCACCTCAGAACGACCCAGTCCTCCTGGGTGTAGAACAGGCGATGGGACATCGGACCGGTGGCCCTCAGGTTAGGCACCGAGGCTGTCGATGAGAGCTGGAGCCGGATCGGCGAGCCGGCATTCGGATCCAGCAGGTCCGGGAAATCCACGTCCGGAGCCGGCAAATGGACGTCCGGAAGAGGCACGTCGCACGCGCTTTCGTCCATTGACTGGCGAGGGACGATCGTTAACTGTACCGGTGTGATGATGATACGTAAGCGGATTGCAGAGAGGAGAGGAAACGATGGAGAGGAAGGGGAGACGAGTGGTCGATGAGGGAAGAGCGTTATGGGGAAACGAGAGGGGATGATGGTACACGGAATGGTGGACGAGTTGGAGAGGTTGGGAGGGTGTTGTGAAACAATAATATGGTGGAAGTAGTGGTGTCCAGATAGATAGACCGTGTGGTCGAGGAGGTTGACTGAGATGTGTGTTGGGATCTTGTTCGCTAGGGAATCCTAGCCCTGAGGCGCTTCCGATTCCTCTAAAGGTTTGGCATAGGCTCATTATGAGTTGCTTGGCGTTACGAAGAATGCTACTCTGTTTGCATAGATTGGCATAGGTTGATGCGTAGAAGTCTTGTGACCATGAATTACAGTTTCAATGTGTACCGTGGTTGGCGATGTGTTTATGGGGGGGGGGGGTGAATAACACGGATGATCGCAAACATAACTGCGGCCTTCCCCCCCCCCGATTCACATCCGCGCCGTAACGATGTGTGTTATGGGCGGGGGAAGGGATGGACAAGAATAGGAAACGGAACTGGGATGAGTCGACCAACCATATGATTGCCTTTTGCACCAGTTCAGCAAAGCAGCCATTTCGTTATCCACAGCTGTCAAAGGACTAGTGTTGGTATTTAGAACGAAAGATTTGGCTAAACGGGGTGTTTTCCGAATTGTGTCATGCCGAACCTTCACTTTTTTGTAAATATTTTAATACTCTTTATAAGCGCTCACGCGATGACAAAGAGTTCCATATTAGAGAAGGATCTCGACGGAAGGGCCATTGCATACATCTCTTCTGCTCAACGACAAAAGCACGTGTGATTTGCAAAGGGTCAATATTCTGCCCCAAAATATTGGACTCCGTCGGAACATTGATAAGAGATGCTGATAATAGTCAACTATTTGCTATCTGCTGGCGTATCATCTCCCAAGCAGATGTTTTCGGCAATCGTAAAAATTAGACAGCTGAACCATTTATTGTGCCGCATCGTTACGATGTTGGTGTATCACTACTAGTTGACTCGATCATCTGCGGTTTGATATCTCCGCTTCGCCACTGTTTGTTTGCACAAGTAGTGAAAGACGCTCATGAAATGGAGAAGGTGTAAGCCTCATTAAGAGCAGGACTAGCGTTCGTAATTTTGAGGAAAAGCACGTACCGGTTTCTATCTTTTTTTGAAAATTAATACATTTGATCATTCATTTTGTAATATTACGCTTGCTTTACAAATGTGAGACGAGTAGATAGTTGGTATGCATATTCGATGATATTTTTAAATCTTTTTGTTAAAGGGACATGGAAGCGACAAACTTTTTGAAACCGATTATGGCGATACATGTAAAATATGTTTCTTATACAATAATAAGTATAATAGCGTTTGAAAAATATTCTTAAAAAATTTCTGGAGTGAGAAATATTTATTTGTTCCGGGAATACCTCGATGCCATTTGACTCGTTACTATGCGCTAAACGCCGTAAGACTGCGCCTTAGCTGGGAAACAATTTTTAGGATATCTCGCAATGTAGAAATTTTTGTGCGCTCTGGTTTTGGTTTTTATATTATTTAGGCGATCAACTTTCATATAAAAGCCAATCTTTTTTGGCTTCCATGTCCCTTTAAAAAGAATATACACTCTTTTCTAGCAAAACAGCCAAAATCAAGTATATGAGGATCGGAACTTTGAATACAGGACAACCAAGTCGCCAACAGCTTTCCTCCAATATTCTCTCAATATTCCCTCACCTCTGGGAGGCGCGTTCGGAGCAACTGGACACGGAAGACGAGGAGGCCGTGTTTCGCAGGCTGTCGTAGTCTGCGCTAAAGATCAAAGATCAAACCAGAGGATCAAAGATCACTTCCGAAGACCAAAGATCACCGCATCACCTAATTTTCGCCTCGTCCAGGCCCTCCACTATGTATGCCGTGTCGACGGTCATCGATCGCTTGATCTTGTGAGCTCTGCAAAGACCGCAGATCAATGTCTAAAGATCAAAGATCAAAGATCAAAGATCACAGCGCCAAAAAGAGCTGAGCCTCCCGTACGGGTCTGCTCAGAAAGTGTGCTAATCAGCCAGAAACAGGAGGGAAAAGGAAATCATGTGACCGTTGCTGTGTAAACATGTTCCGTTTACGGACGGACCAACCGACCAAGATCCTATACCGGGAACCAGGATATTTGGAAAAGCACCAATTCGTGAACTCGTTTCATTAATTATAATTCTATGATAATTATGGTTGGTGAACCCAACACATGAAATGGTGGTTTCCCGATGATTTTAAAACTACCAGTTGTCTTTGGGAATTTTTCATTGAACGGCTAAAGGTCAGTCAATGGAGATCAAAGATCAAAGACCAAAGATCAAAGATCGAACTTTCGCTTGGTGAAGAATCGGCGCAGGGACGACGGACGGCGGAGGGCTCCGTCCTCGGGGATGGGGGACAGCTGGGACGTCATCTTGAGAAGGTTAGGGAGAGCGGAGAGGAGAGGAGGCGACCGCCCACCCGGGGAGAAGGACGACTGAATGAGCACGATGAAGGGCAGAGCGCGCCAAACGGATATCATTACATGAGCAAAATAGGAAAAGAGCGAGAAAGAATGAATAGAAAGAGGGCTGGAGAGCATGCAAATATATTCATTTCTCGCACTCTAGAGGACTCCGGAAGAGACATGAATGGTAATTCACGAATTATGATTAGGTATAGTGGATTAAAAAGATCCGTCGGAAAATCATTCCGAATATAAGGCGAGAGAGTGCGCAAAAGTGAGAGAATTAGACTCATTTTGGAACGAAAGAAACTGACGGATCGGTTTATTCCACTATATGTAGATAGTGGAGCCTAAGAATAAATATAAAGCGATGAGCAGACTAAAAACAGTTGAAGAAAGGAACCTACGAATGCAGAAGAGACGTGAAGGAAAATGCGAGAGCAAAGTATGATATTGTGGAAATGGCATTTGAGAAAGTTCGAAAAACGGCAGGGCGTCGTCAAAGGGTGTTATTTCCGCATGTCACAGATAAGTAATAATTTACTCTTTTTGAGTTTCTTCGTATATTTTATCGATTACTGTAAGCTTTACAAAATTGTTGTATATAGTAGAATAGTATATATAGTATATATAGTAGTATATAGTAGAACTATACAATAATATAGTAGAAATGTATAGAAGTTGGTCAGAAACAGCAATCCTTATTGTTAGTAAGCAGTTGGTCAGGAACCATATCTAACCTTTGAAACGGTGCTAGGAATAGTGCACAGGCAATCGAAGGTATTCTATTGCAATAAGTCAGGTTCTCTTAATCCAAATGCCTCCGATCGCTCGTCTGCCATTCCGAATTACTGATATGGAGGTATGAAAGTCTATGGAAATCGAAACTCCTAAATAGGCATATGTTCTATATAATAAACCTTAACGTTTAAGTGCATTAAACTAGAAAGCTGAATAGAAAGTCCGGACGCGTAACCGGATCTCGAGGAAGAGTAGTTTCCCCCGCATCAGTATACTGCTATGACACAGGCAGCTGTTTCTTCAGTAATAATGAGTCATTACTCAGGACAGATGACTTTTGCCTAACAAGCCTAATGAAATCTGTAAACTTTACAAAACTAGCGGCGATCAAGGAGGAAAACGTTTCAAAGTTTCAGAACTCCTATCGTGAAAGTTCACACGCTTATTACCGCGTGCGATCCCCAGTTTAGACGGTAGGTATTGCAACTGCCCTGGGAACTCGCTAATGCAAAGGTTGGCCATTATTTTGTGATCGTGGAGGCACAGATGGGCGAGTAATACGTTGTGCATAAGATGGCTTCCCTGCAGAAAAACAACTGCGAAGCAACTTCGCAAAATAGACGTAGAACCCGAGAAAATGATTGAGTAGTGAACGGAGATGGAAGGCGTGGTGGAGCATAAACAGAGAGATACGGGAGGAGAAGAGTGAGCATTAGAAGAGGAGAGGGAGCAGAGGGAGAGAGAGGGCCTGAAGCAAGCTGTAGGCACACTCTTATCATCTCGTACCATCTATCTCTCTCTCTCTCTATCTCCCCTATGTCGACTATTGTGTTGCATAGCGAAGAAGTGATCTAATCGGAACACCACGCTTTTAATTGCATACTTACTTCATTATTATTTTTTGCATAATAAAACTTTTATTGCTAATCTTGTATGCAAATCACTTTGATAACATCATTAGGCTACTCCAAAAACACTTAATTTAATTCAAAAGGTATGATCGGTTAGGGTATATATTTTGTTTTTCATCAGCATGCCCAGGTATGAAACGAAATAGGCAAAATGACATTAATGATAATACTGGTCACTCTCCAATGGAGAGTCACCAGTATTAGGTAACTATCAGGTAGCTACTTTTTCACTCAAATTCGCTTCGCCGATCAGATAAATGCATAAGCAGCGATCAGATAGGGGAGGGCTAGTAACACGATACGCATGCGGGCGCAAAACCGTCTAGTCTATCGTGAAAAAGAGGAGAAGAGGAGGAAAAAAAACGAGGTGAGAGATGACCTTGCGATATGAAGACTCGACGGGAGAGTTGAATTAGGGTCGGGCGCGAGGAAAAAGAGCCGTGGACTACGGTAGTTCAGGGTGAGTTATGGCATGTTAGGCTGAGAAATGGGTGACAAGTTTACAGAGGAAGCTGGCAAGATGAAAAGTTGGTCAAAATATAAAGAAGCGAATGAAAATTAGTGCTGGAAATTGGATTCAAATTTCTCATGATAATGGAGGAGTCACGATGTAAAGCACAATGGCAGAATAGGTAGTTGCGTGTGGAGCAGGAACACTTGATAGAATGCAATGATAGCCGTGGAGGTTATGATGGGGAAGGGAAAAGCATGACGATAATAATAACTGAAAAATGTCACTTTGGAGAAGCGGTGACGCAGGTTGACGATTGTAAGGTCTACGAACGACGCGTGAATAAAACATCGCCGGCGGTCTTGATTTTTGAAAGAGCAAGTAAATACCTACGGAGTGAAGCGAGCGAGCCATGGGCAAATTGCGTTACGCGCCCCAAAAGAAACGCAGTCTGAACATGAATATGGAATGCGGAAATTTATGTGAAGAGATGCATTCAGTTACAGCATTTTTCCCCTTTTTTAAAGGGAAATAAATTAAAGCTTTCGAACTTCGCATCACGGAATGGCGACGGTTGCTCACTGTCAAAACGATATTCTCACAAGAGATTTTCGATGATTGTCTAAGCTCTCTACGCCTCATTATAGGGTAGGCAGGCACGGAACTTTGGCGATGGAATGAGGGGTGGAAATTCAGAGTGAAGAGCTGAAGGGGCTTTACGAAGGAAGGTAGATGCGCTGACGAGATAACGAAGGGGGAAAGGAGGGAAGAATGGGGGGAGGGGGGGAACGGGGAATAATACAGTTCGCGATTCGGACGCTTTCCGGGTTATGCTTGATGGTTACACAATCACGAATTTTTAGTATTATAATCCTGATTATTAGAAAAGTGAAATGCAAACTCTATCGCTGAAAACGCATCGAGCGGAGACCCTTACGAGTGGGTAAGAAGTTCCATAGCTTTTAAGCTTTTCAAAAAAATTCAGATATCTAACTCTAATAGCCGCGGTAAGTTCGTCGCAGGATATAGATACAGCTGAGAATAGCTCTGCCAGCAGCTGTTGTGGGGGGGGAAAAGAACACGTCACGCGAGACTCTAACGAATGTTGGTTGGGTAGACGGGAGCTGACTCGAACAACAGGCATAGGATGCGTTCCCTAACTCCCTTTACCACGTGACCGGAGAAATTGCTGTTTCGCGAACTTCTAAGAATTGTTGACAATATACTCTTTGAGGAGATCTTTAGCATATCGAGAAGTTTAAGGGATATTACAATACAGACTAAATAAAAAGAAAAAGTTGCAGCGCAAGGGGAGACAAAGCGCCCGGAAGGCATGCAGAGTAGCGTAATGCAGAAGCTGTCTAGATGGATATCTGCATTTCGAGGGCAGGAGATGGGCACGGGAGATAGGGAACAATGGAGACATTGGTAGAAGCGAGTCCGTCCGAGGCATACGTTTGGTTGGCGGTTGGAAACCATTACTGCCTCTTATTAGCCGCACTGGAATTATAAGCCGTAAAAGGACTAGAACATAGCATTTGGGTCTTTTTGATTATTATGTTTCAGGATCAACTGATTTTGAGCCTATGGCTGGTTGTATATATTACCGACAAAAAGACCCGATTGTGCAATGCTAAGGATACAGATAATAGATATATAGTATCTAGATAATTCAGAACGGAGGATCGAAATTTAAAAAAGGGAAAAAAGGGATTAGGCATAGCGATGTGGAGGATGACCTAGGACGGGGATTAGTGAATAGCCTAGCTAATGAGAGACTTTGAGATGAAGGAGGTGCAAGCTTATTTAAGGCTCGTCCTATATAGTAGAGAAAAAACGAAGATATAATCGGTCCAGGGATTCCCCGATGCCAGGCCCTCTAGATAAAAAGCGGAAGTATTTATGCGCGGAACGATATATTCTTCCCGGGAATTTAGCGAAACTGTTGAAGCGGTTATAGCGGTCTCTTGTTGTAATTTCGTGTCATTTTGTGTTTTCTTTTTTTTCAATTTGAATATTTCTTCATAATATCACACTCATGAACGAAATAGACCACATTTGATGCATTATTTTGTCTGATCCCAGCTCGGTTTTTAGATGCAAGATCATAATCTCAATAATGAGCAAAACTGAAAAAGAAAACATAAAAGAAGCTGTAAGAACGCACGCAGCACCTAAACATACAGAATAAATCGATAGCAGTAAAATCGAAAATAAATCGTTCCGAAGATGACGTATAAATTCCACTTCTCGCTAAGGCCAGTAACTTTTACCAGACCGTATTTTCGAATTATACGTTCCGCTTTTCTATACTATACCTTTTGCGTCCTATACCTTTTTAAATTCCGTGTCCTATGCCTTTTTAAATTTAAAAATTTAAAAAGGCATAGGACACGGAGTCGCGTACTCTTCACGCCGCCTTCATAAAGCTTTTCTTCGAAAGAAGAACGGTGCTCCTGAGTCATGTTTATCTTCTACAAACGCTTGTGGAGAACAAATGAGAACTGTGGTATTTGAAAGGCTTCCTGCTGCTTATATATCTATAAGAACCTGGCGACAAATGATAGAAAAGGATAGATGGAAAGAGAAAGGAGTCCTCTCGGTGTAAACGGTACAGAAAGCTGTCTGATTCACGCCTAGACACCCACTCGTGAGACGCAACAACGAAGACATCGAAGGGGAAAGGCGGGAACAGAAGAAGCATTGCTATGGAAACGACCGACGGGGGGTAATTATCATGCATATCTGATGAAATGACGAGGGGATATCACAGCATTCCAAGCGTCATAATAGCGAAAACGGCTGTCTGCTAAAGGATTCGAACCCGAGCCGGGCCCGGGGCCGGCTTCGGGGATCGAACCCTCAGTCGTCTGCGCGCGAGGCAAACGCTTTGCCACTAGGCTATTCAGCCTCACTAAACATAGAGGCTCAATGCGCATTGAGAAACCCAGTGCCACGACTGGAGCGTAAAGCAAGACACACTATCATTGCCAGCGGCACATAAACTACATCGAGCAGTTGCCATTTGAATCCAGAAATAGTAGAAGCTATACACAGGATACGCTAATCTTCCCATTTTGTCGTTGCGTTATCCATCCTTCTTTGCGAAGTGAAACTTATGC
>LS843295.1:327145-344191 GCA_900490955.1 Micoletzkya japonica
AGGATCCCTCTAGGGGATAGGTTGCGGAGGACGAGGTAGGGAACAAACCACTCAGGGTTTTATCAGACAAAGGAATGAAGAACAATGGAACGAGACTCCTCACATTGACTCTAGGGAAATGTGGGGTGGACAACGAGAGAGGGGAGAGAAGGTGAAGTGGATTAGTAAAATGGTATAAATATATTAGTATACACAACACTAATGGCTCTAATGGCTCTAGCTCGCTGTAGTAATTAAAAGAAAAACACTAACAATAAGAAATAGTGGGATAGTTTGCGGGAATTTCGCTTGGCATAATGCTAAAGGGGAGCAAAACTTTTTACCTAGGCCAAATCACCCCAGCTTACACCTTATGAGGTAAAATTTACACTGATTGGATCGGGGAAATTTCAAATTATTAAAATTTGGAGTAAAATAGTGTTTGAATTTATCATCCCATGAGGCATACACTGTACTTTCGCACAGTCTAGATAATTTCAAGTTCAACTTTTGTTTCTAAATAAATGGATATTAATTCTAAATAAATGGATATTAAAAATTTCTAAAATGTATTATTGGGTGTTATGCTAGGTAACAGTTATGGTGAGGCGAATAAATTGAAGACGTTCGAAAATTCCAGTGCAGTAAAGAACATCTGGAACCTCTATGAAAAGCTTAGGAAGGATGTAGATCTAAACGTTGATGATTTGAAACTATTATTGAAGGAAAGCGAACGTTGAGAGATCTGCGCAGTTCTTTCCGCTAACCACCGTGAAACTTCAGCCGGAGCCGTGCTTTAGCCTAAGCTGGCACTTGGCCAAGAGAGTTTCACTGTTTTAAGCGAAGTGCGCTGCAAGGATTTCTCAACGTTCCTTTTCCTGACCAAAGAACACTCAAATAGGTGCTTCCCAAATTTGTAAAACCTCCGGCACCTAGCGGGGTTCGAATCCGCTACCTAACGAACAACAGTCGGCGAGCTTACCAACTGCGCTAAACTGGAACAAAGGTGAACTGTGCGGAGTTGGTACATAAAGGAAACTGATCCCGCGCGGTTTATTTGCTCCTGATTTTCGCGTACGCCCAACGTTATTTGATTTGATAAAAGTTGGTCAAAGGTGTTAGATATCGTTCACAGAGGTGTATTGTATACTAGAGGAGAGGTCTAGAATTCTGACATTTAAGTGTGTGGAAAATGTTGGATACTTTTTTAATTGTTAGGCTGAAAGCTGTTGCAGCGCAACTACGTAATTGATCTTGAGAAGGAAATGCCAAAATGTGTTGTAAATTAAAGTTTCGACATAACTGATGGGTTTAGCTCCAGAATGCTGTAAATATGAAGGGTTTGTTTGAAGAATTTGAAGAGATTAGTATGGAGAATATGATTTGAGCAATTGAAAAATTCACCAATCGGCCTTAGAAATCAGCAGGCTGGGGATTGTATTCATAAGGTTTAAATAGTGGGGAATGTTTAAGGAATTTCAGTGTGATGCTAAAGAAAAGCTCTTACTGTAGGTAGTCTAGAAAATCGGAACTTATAATTCCTGATTCCGCCGCTACGGTGTTTAGCGAATTTTGTCGCGCTTTGGAACGGTGCCATTTCATTCACACAATGGATGGTGAAGGGTTCGGCTCTGATAAAGAGTAGCATAGGGAAGAGCGCGGAAAAGATATTTTTTCAAGGCTAGCACAGTATACTTCATCTAGATGCTATATGAAAAGCTTGGAAACAAAAAAATCGACACTTTGATATTAGGCATAACTCTAGAACACAGAGTTATTTGATGCGCTTGGGACGCTCCAGTCGGGCGAAGCGCCGCGAAGCGGCGCATAACCCGGCTGGTGATATATAATAGCAAGCATGGGTAGAACCGACGTGTAAAGCGGGATCGTGAAGGGAGCGGGAAAGTGGTTGCAGGAATTTACTGCTCCTTCCCCTGTAAAATCGGCGGTGTTCTAGCCTTAAGGAAGCTGTTGTAAACAATCGGCTGGTTTGCGATAATGTCGGTAGTTTCAGGAACCAGGTTGATATGCACGAATACGTCTCGGACAGGGAATACTACCCAGGGAAATACTCCCCTCAGAATGCCTTCGATGCAGAGTGTAAGAAGCTTCGTTCTAGAGTCTTGCCTCTCCCTTCGGAGACACTCCCTCTCCTAGTCTTGAGAATGTCTAATGAGAACGGAAGAGGGGCACGATAAATACCTACACGCACGCGCGTGAACGCGGACCTACATGAAAGAAAGGGTTCTAAGTTGTTTAAAATTAAGGTAGAATAAGACTACACCACGATGGATCATTCCAAATAGGAGATGAATGAGAACAAATATTTTACAATTAATATCGTTCTCAGGTCCAAAGTAGGAATGAGGAATGAGATAGCTCACGGACCACATTTCAACCAAACGCTGCCCTCGAAACAACAATAAATAGTACATTTTATGGCTGTTTTCTGTTATTGTCTCACTCGCAGTAACTGTAGATACACAATGGTTCTACCGAAATGAAGAAGAAGTGAAAGTTCGATTGAGGAAAATGTTCCGGTCGAATGCTATACATATTATTGACGAAAAAGTTCCGTCAGTCAACTCATTCCTACTTGGCGTGCTCTCCCTTCATAAATACCGCTTAGCTCACTTAGTGGAAGCAGGAATGAGACAACGGACGTAACTCTTTCCTCAACCATCGAAGCGCACGAAGAATCCACGCGACAATACCTGGTTATTAGTAGGCAGTATTATGCTAAGTTATAGGGAGGAAGAAAAGGGCAAGAAAATAGTTGCTCATAGCTGTCGCGAAAGCAAGGCAAAAGAGCACTGGTGAGAGGGAGGGAGAGAGTAGGAAAGAGAGAGGGGAAGAATAAGAGGGAGAGGAGAGACGTGAAAGGGCGAGCCACAACATACTAGCATAGCAGAGTGAGTCAGGAGGAGGAGGAGGAGGTAGGGGAGATACAACACGATATGAAGGAGGGGAGGAAGAGGGAAGTGGACGACTGTGAAAGGGAGAACTTGTGGTGAGCCCTCTTTCCACTCATTTTTATTCGGGATGGAAGCAAACGAATGCTTCTCAAAGAGGGGATCGAGTATGTCATGATCTAGAATGCATAAAACATGATCTAGAATGCATAAAACTATATGTCATGATCTACAATGCATAAAACTAATATCTGTCCGTGGAAAAATGAATGAAAATTCGCTTCAGCGGTTGCAGAGCAAATGAAAGTATTTAATGTGTTTTATGAATATTTAGAGGTCAGAGACGCAGGCTGTATTGCCTCACACCATTAGTGTGAAGGAATACAGCAGCTAGCTGCACAAAACTGCATTCAATCATCTGAACTTAGCGAATTCTGAGAGTAATACTATAGATTACGGATAAACGAAGCGTTTTGAGTAATCGAAAATCGAGCCGTTTAGCAGCTAAGGCCGACTAGCGGTCTCACCAGCGAAATGAAAGAAGCAGAGGAGAACGGAGGGGGGGGAAGGGCTTGAGGGGGGATTGAAGAAGGGACGGGAAGGAGGGAAGAGGCGAGAGGGATGCGTCCCGCTAACAATAAGCACCTAGACTAGGGTTCTCTCTTTGACGCTTTTTCTCGGTTATGTTTCAGACTTATATAAATACCAGGGCATGCCTACAGGGCATGAACACTGAAACATAACCGTGGAAAAGCGTCAAAAAGAGAGCCCTAACCTAGACTAAGCAAGACCGAGAAAGCAAGGCTATTCGGAAACAGAGACTCTTTCCCGACGCCTTGGGATAATATGTTGCAAAAGCAAAACAAAGCCTAGAGCTTGGAAAATGCCGCAACTACTCGAGGTAAATATGCGCGATTTGGTCAATATATTGTTTGCAATAGTCGTTTTTCCGGGAGCAATATATTGTTTGCAATAGTCGTTTTTCCGATTGTTTTTTTCTTGACTTTTAGCATAATTTTTTTGATCAACACATTATTTTCATTGTTTTTTTATCTTTTTTAAAGGGACATGAAAGTGATTTTCAAGTGAAACTTATGTGAAAGATTTTGTCGTAATTAGTATGAAACCAAAAGGAAAAATAATAAAAATTAATAGTATTCAAGAAATGATTCTTTCAAATTTCGTCCAATGACGACGCTACTGTGTTTAGCGAAAGGAATTAAGCCAAAAGCGACATTCTTCTCAACGACGGAAGCCCGGAACGAAAAAATAAAACATGCGATTTTCGAGTTGTTTTCTTCGATTTTTTATTATCACTATGTTTTTCCTCACATTTTGAAATCTTAGGAGAATTTTCATCGAATTTTAAAACTTTTGGTTAGAGGCTCCCTTTAATTTTATTTTTCGGGAAAGAGTCTTTTTTTAATTTTATTTACACGCGAAAACAGTCCATAATAAGCTGAGAGGGGAGGCGACAGAGAGATTGATAAATGACAGAACTACAACAACATCTTATATAATAACAGCACATTTGCTGAACAATTCGGAAAGAACAATAAATTTAAGCCAAGTAGAAAACTTGGCTGCTCACCTCAAAACGAAAAGGAAAAAGCAGACGATAATACATTTTCTGAGGTGATTATACGCGGCGGGTCTGGAAAAATTTTTTTTGTATATTTAATTAGAGAACACCGCTCATTAATGTGCGGCTAACAACTATGATAATTCAATCACAATAGGCGAGGAAGCAGTGAAGAATAAAGAGCAACAGAGATGGAAGGCATACAAAAACAGTCGTTGTACGCACTCTAGGTACCACTCATGATAGCTGTGCCACAGGAGGTGGCACAAAACACGAATGCTAATATGGAGATGGATAGATGATAAGATATGAGGAGAGGACGACCCGTTGAGGGAGGGTGCGGGTAATTAATACAGTAGGCAGTGGGGGGAACTATAGTGGATTAAAAAGATCCGTCGGAAAATCATTCCGAATATAAGGCGAGAGAGTGTGCAAAAGTGAGAGAATTAGACTCATTTTGGAACGAAAGAAACTGATGGATCGGTTTATTCCACTATATATACGAACGATCACAATTAGTGGATGGCAATAAATATTTATATTACAGAATAGAATTCATCGCTCCGCGAACTATCTGTTCACCGCTGTGCAGTCTCTTCAGAAATAGGAACGAGACAACGCCCAATTGCGACTGCGTCTGCGTCTCTCCAATTGCCATGCTCTCTCACCTCCCCTCTCTCCTTTTGCAAGCATGATCTACCCTTTGGAACAGAACGTAGTGTGCATGGAGATTCGAGGCAAAGTGCAGAATGCCGAATAAAACGTCTTGAGAACAAGAGCAACAATGGAGGAAGTGGCCCTTCGCTTTCCCTCGCCTCCCTCTCGCTTGATCTACTGTTTGCTCCCCTCAGGCAACGATAGATACCTCTACCGGGAAGCGAGTGGTCAACAGACCATGCCCCTCTCTGGGTGTGTCAGTAGATATTATGCTTTGTACAAACCTTTTTCAAATAAAGCGAAACATCATGCTTACTTCTTGTACAGACAAATTTGAAATTCCAAAATATACCAAACTACCAATGTACCCTTAGTCGGTTCCCTTCTAGGTACTGAGTTTACCAGAATCTGCTCCATTGCTCCACCGTATCCATTTTTCGACAATTATAATAAAATGAGATGAGACAATATCCGAACTGACAGTGACCTGTTGATATTATTCTCGAAAGCCAGCTTTCGCTTGCACAATCAGTGCAGTGATGTGAGCAAAACTGCAATCCGAAAGAGGGAATCATATTATTTGCACGGTATTCTAGGTACCCTAATGCAAAACCTTTGGAAAGCGAGAAATCATTCTAACATTTCCTAATACGGCAGATCGGTGTGAAAGACCACCACGAAAGAATGATTAAATATGATTGGCAAGGGAAGAGGATGTTTATCCACTCTAAGGCACATCTCGATCTCAGACCGAGAGAATGCGGGAAATCTCCAAAAGAAAATTTGTTGTCATTTTCGCTTTCCAAAGGTCTAGAATGTTGTGATTTGCACTGAAAAGCGCATCACCAAAGTATATTGCATTTAAAGGGTCCCTCCACCCATCTCATTCATTCCAAGAGATAACCAATTAAGAGCGGTTGATTGATTGTGAGAGACAAGAGAGTAATGAAGAGACGCAGACAGCGAGAGAAATCTTTGCACAGCTTTTTCTCAGCAACGGTGAAGTTTCAAATAAAAAGGAGAGAGGAAGAGATTCAGGGCATTGAGGGCTATCCAATGATGTAGAAAAATGCATATGCTAGATATTGCCTGGAGGGGCCCTTTAAATACATACCGTGCATACACATATATCCTGCATACAATAGACACTTCAGAAAAATATATATACAATTTTACAAGTATTTAGCATGCATATTCAATCATTTGCTACAGATATGTGTTCTCACTCTTAAAAAATCAACCATTATATTTCTTCATCAGGTAGGTAAGTACCTATACCGCGGATGGAAATGGTGTGTGAATCATTCTCATGGCTTCGGTTCTCGACTACCTCTCTACTTTTACATTATTATTATTATTACAAATTTACATTATTATTATTATTACTGCGTTGGCTTGCCCACCACACAGCAGCCCATCTCCCCTCCCCGCTTCTCGCACGTCGCGGGCGGTCCCAGTACCTCGCAGTCTTTGTCGACGAAGCAGCCTGAGAAGATGAGACGTATAAAGGAGCTTAAGCGGTGATTAAAAAGGAGACTATAAAGAAGCTTGTATAAATTAGCGCGTTATCATAGCTGCAAATGATATTTCTACGTTAAAAAATAATCCAGACCGGCTCTTTCTTGCCTGATTTTGCCAATACAAGTTGAGTATTGGTTATTATATATTTGGATGTATAATATAAATGCAAACAATAAAAAATATATTAATAATGTGCACTCTAGCCACGAACCGTCCTCCGGGATGCACTCATTATCTTTAAGCTTCTCGCAGCAGCCGATATCGTCATCCGAATCGAGGGCGAAGTCGCACTTGTACCCCGTCTTGCAGTCCCCGCTGCCCAGGCATCCTGCAATCAACTTTTCTCCTACTTCTAAAACCATGAAATAAAATATCCGAACTAAATCAAGTTGATGAAAACGTTCAATTCCTATCTACTGGAGAGCGAGGCGGTATGAAGAGAGTGCAGACAAAATGGGAATGAGATTCTGGCGGAACTTTTTTTTTGTGTCAAAATGTTGCAGATATTCGCCATGAATTTATGATCAGCTGCGAATAATGTTTTATAGCACCGACCGTTCTTCGGATTCTTGCTGCAGCCCTCTACGAGCGATGCGAGAGCGAAGAGGCTGACTACTGTAAGCAAGCGAACAGGAGAACGATCGTACAGCATTGTTACGAACTCGAACGGAGAGTGGGTAGCATTCTGCCTTTTATCCACGAAGAAGGCTCGACCACGGTGAAGGAAGCGATTGCACAGATGGATAGAGGGGGGCACCGGGGTTTGGAGAGTCGATAATATTGATGGGGTGGAGGAGAGGGAGGGTGAGACAAAGAAATGTAGATGCCAAATGTATAATGGAATAAACCGATCCGTCAGTTTCTTCTGTTCCAAAATGAGTCTAATTCTCTCACACTTTCTCACACATTCTCGCACACTCTCTCGCCTCATATTCGGAATGATTTTCTGAGGGATCTTTTTAATCCACTATAGAAGGTTCTAGGTGTAAGTTAGTTTATGCCTAGAACCGCCGTAACCTATTGCGTTCCTAGCATCAGTTGTGTTAGTAATATGTGAGTTCTCTCTAAAATTTGCACTGTTTGGGTAGTCTCGGACAAATCTTGTAAAAGTTATGACCCCTAAAGGTACCAATTCATAAGCCACCTCGCTACACATTATCCTCCGTGGTAGGGATGGCAGAATGGAAAGGGACGAGTGGCAATAGCCATATGCTTCTGCCGTATTCCCTTCATTCATTCTCACTATTTCGCCTGATTTGTGCACTCGGTTCGCCCCTGTACCCTCCCACACTGCCATCTCTACTACTCCGGGGCTCACCCTTGCCCCTCTCTGACCTGTACCTATCCTATCGCTCTCTTTCTCCCGCGCTTTCCTCTCCCTCTCTGGACTCTCTCTCTGAACCCTCCCTCTATTTGCCTCCCCCCTCGCTCGCTCTACTCTCTCACTCTCTCCCTTACTATCTCTCTGTTCCCCTCCGCTCGTAAACAACTTCCTCTCTTGCAAAAGGTGCCACAACCACTCCCTGCGTTTTCTCCTGTTCCAACCACTATTGCTCTTACTTCTTTTCCTAGCAAATCGTCCTCTCTCGATGCGTCATTACCAGCACTTTTAGCATTTTATGTAGTATTTTTGGAGCTAGCACGAGTGTGGTCTTCGCATGTCCTTGAACTTTGCGTACTATAATATGTTCTGTGCAGAGCGAACGAGATGACCTCCGTCCTCGTGACTGGTGCTAATCGGGGCATCGGCCTTGGTCTGATCAAGGAACTTCTCAAGAGGGAAGACGTCGGACTGGTCTTTGCCACAGCGAGGAAGGGCAGCAGTGACAAGGTTTGATTTATTCAGTAAGACACAAGGAATTGTTTTTGCACAGCATTCCGCCCATTGCAATATTGGAATAATAGACTAGAGAGCGGGAAACGGACGAAGTTTTCGGCTGAATAACACTATCATTTGAAAACAGAGGTTATCGCCAGGTTCCGAAAACATAACCTTAAAAACGGTCCTTTGAAAACAAATTTCCTTTATAAACAGAGGTTATCTTTACAGACAGGCTTCTAAAACGTAACTATTGTCCGTTTCCCGCTCCCTAGAGTAAACCGCCAGGTGTGATTGAGCGCAGTGAATGCAGAGCAAGCGGGTTCGCAGCCTGTAACTTTGGGAACCACTATTTCACCAAATCGGTCGTTTCATCGGCATCGGTCGTATATAGATCAAGGCTGAATGAAGTGACCGATTTGATGAAATGGTGTTGTTGTCCGGAACGTTGTCTTCAGGAGCTGTCTTCTCTGACCGACAAGCGTCTGCACGTTCTCGAGATGGACGTGAAGGACGATCGGTCGATTGCCGTAGCGGCGGGGAAGGTTGGTTCAGGCTTAGAAGAGTGAAGATTTTTAGGGAGATATCAACTCAGCACGATCACTTTGACACGATGTTTCATCGATATTATTGGCCAAAAAGCTCCTTTGCCTGAACACTCTTCATACCCCATCGCTTTCTAAATAGTCGGAAATAGGAATGAGACGGCTGGCGGACCTCTTTCTAAACGAGAATATAGTTGAGGAAAATGTTCCGTCAGTCGTCTCAGTCCTATTTCCGACGGGAGAGTGAAGCGGTGTGAAGAGAGTGCAGACAAAAGTAGAAATTAGCTTACTGATGGAACTTTTTCGTCAATAATACAGTGAGATGGGTTGAGGTTCGCGAGGCGACGGGGGGCAAGGGTCTGGACGTGCTCGTCAACAATGCCGGAGTTCTCGTTCCCTACGATGTGGACGGACCGGTCCAGAGGAAGGTAAGGGCTTCCTCTTTTAAAAATATATCTTTATTATCTAACCGTATTGCTATCTCACAAAAAATGCATATAATGCCCCTGCATGTCAATAAATAAATAAATAAATAAATATATATATATATATATATATATATATATATATATATATATATATATATATATATATATATATATATATATATATATATATATATATATATATATATATATATATATATATATATATATATATATATATATATATATATATATATATACCGGTTATGCTTCACGCTTGCGTAAAAGCCTGCAGAGCATTTACGCTGGAAAATTTTTTGGCAACAAATTTTTCGTGATCACATCAAATCCAACTTGAGCGACCTATGGAAAATAGCTAGAATTCAGGAGCTCGTCGAACAGCTGGAGGTCAACTCTGCCTCTCCGCTCATCGTGACTCAGGTAACGAGGGAAGAATGGAGAAGTATTTCGAGAAGCGTCTAAAACGCTGCTCAATTAAGCAGATCCATCCTTTATTTTTATTTATTTATACATTTTCTTACTTTTTTTGGAATATATATATATATATATATATATATATATATATATATATATATATATATATATATATATATATATATATATATATATATATATATATATATATATATATATATATATATATATATATATATTTAAGAACTTCGTGGAGCTGCTCCGTACCGCTGCCAAGGAGAAGAAGCAGGCCAAGGTATCTACGTTCTGCTTCATAGAAAGACTTACTAGCGCTAATTTTCTCCTTAGTTTTTAATATGTGGTTCTCTATGAGTTTCTCTACGCTCTTAAGGTTTATCTCATCAAGTTATATAGAGATTCTTGTAAGCCATCATAATGGGACGTTTGACGAAAAGCCCAATGTTCATATTCCAATGCCACTTTATACAGCGTATGTATCATTGGGGGAAAAGGAACGTTGAGAAATCGTTGTAGCGCACTCCGCTAAATACAGTGAAACTCTCTTGGCAAAATGCCAGCTTAGGTAGGCTAAAGGCTGGATCCAGCTGAAGTTTTACGGAAGTCAGCGGAAAGAACTGTGCAGCTACCTCAACGTTCATTTTCCTTTAATAAATTTAATCTTAATTTCAAATTTAATTTTAATTATAAATTTAATTTTAATTTTATAAAAATATATCAGGTTGCCACGATCTCGTCGATGTGGGGTTCAATCGCCAACAACGGCGGCTCGTACGGGCGCAATGCCATCGCGTACAATATGAGCAAGGCAAGCTATTTGATATTACGCCATCAACTCTTACCATACGGCAATAATAAAAGCAGCTTGAAGGAAATATCCTACGGAAAAATCGTTTTTGATTTTTTCCTGGAAAACCTCGTAATAGTGTCTGGACAGCGAGATGAGTAAAAAAAACCGGTTCGATACGTTTCTCCTGTCCTCGGTACCACCATCTGATAGTGCGAGATACCGTAATCTAGTCGGGTAGTTGGAAGTTTTAACCAAGTCTCCCCTTCCTCAAATGTAACCAGTGGCATCGCCTGATCTCCTCCACCGTACCTCCAATACTCGTCTATTTCAGGCTGCCGTGAACATGATGACGAAGACTCTGGCAGTTGACTGGAAGGACGATGGCATCGTGCTGGTTTCGTTCTGTCCCGGATGGGTACAGACGGATATGGGCGGGAAGGCTGCCGCTATTACGGTATACATTACATTACTGTATATAGATATTTAGGAGATGTCTTATAGGTAGAGCATGTGATTCGTGCCTTTTTCACTGTTATGTTTCACAATTTGCTCATGATTACCTCATTGCTTCTTATCTTGTGTGCGGAGTGAAGCATAGCCACGAGAAAGACACGAACCACATAATCTAGGTACTATAGGACAGGACCGGATACGTGCTACACCTCAGGGACAGCATGAGTAGGGTGGGAATTTACGGTAGAAATTTTCTCTCGCTGTCTGCGTCTCTTCATTCCTCTCTTGTCTCTCACAATCAATCAACCGCTCTTAATTGGTTATCTCTTGGAATGAATGAGATGGGTGGAGGGACCCTTTAATGATATGAATACCTAAATTTGTCCCAGAAAGTTAGCTTTTAATGGTATACCTGGTAAAGACGATTACTCACTGCAGACGGAGGAGTCGGCCGCGGCCCTCGTTGAGTCCATCCTCAACCACCTCAGTCCCCAGCACTCGGGAGGCTTCTTCGACCGAACCCTTAAGCCCATTCCGTATTGAGTAAGCATTAGTTCCCTTCTGAACATTGCATCACTTTTCTACTATTCCAGTTTTGTGTAGACTTCAGTCCAAGTTTTTGCGTGAATAAATTATTGGTGTTCGGTGGTGCCTCCTAAATTCTGCTGCCAGCGCATACTGTGAATCTGCGTAAATGCAAGTTACGCGTCGACATTTATCATTTATCACTTATAGTTAAGACATCTCAAGACAAAAAAAAAACGTGATCGTGTGAAAAATGGGAAATGGACTCGGTCGTCATTGATCCACAATGAGTGATCGAGACTAGCGTTGGGAAAGAAAGCAATAAACGATGACTTCTCTTCATTCTTCACCTGTGTCATGAAAAGAGAATGAAAGGAAGTCGTCGTTTGTTGCTTCCTTTCCCAGCAATCATCGAGACTGTATCATCGCTAATAAGTCACAGCCTAGCACAACATCCGAAGCTGTCGAATATCTCGGTACACGCGTGCTCTTCACTCATACGGTGGCAATCGCGGTCGCTAGCGCACACTGAAATCATCGGAATACTTTTATATTTTCGGATAATTTTCAATTGAAGCCCCAGGCATGCCTCAATGTCAGTGCCGCTTTCCTATCCCTATCGCACCGCACAACTTATGGCGTATAAATAATTATACCCGTTAATAATCTAACAAGACAGGCAGCCCTGCCGCACTAACTGAGTTCCGGCCCGCAGTCCTCCCCTCCCTCGTCGTCCTCTTCTCGCTTCTCTCTGCAGCACCCGACCACCTTCTCATCGTCGATGTACTCACACGACGCACCGCCTCGACAGTCGCTGTCCTCCAGGCAACCTTGAACAACATAATAGTGAGTCTAAAATAGGCCACCGCCGAGTTCCTGCGTGATCCTGATCGAATCGATTTAAATTCCTCCTCTATGTATCCCCTCCGCTCTTTCGCTATGCAAATTAGCCTATCTTGGATACTAAGCTTTGAGACGTTCAGCGGAGTCCTTCTTTAACTTGTCGTTGCGTAATGGTGATCTCAACGAGAGGTCTTTCGAGGAGTGGCAAAATGCCAGCTAAGGCTAGTCTCCGGCTCCGGGCTGAAGCTTTGCGGTGATTAGCGGAAAGAAATGTGCAGCTCTCTCAACGTTCATTTGCCTTTAATAATAATTAGAGTATTGCACACTGGTCACTTTAACCAGTACGTTGCATTACTAATGGCGATGAGACGCGTTGCAGCTCAGAATGATGTGAAACACAGTCATTGTACTGTAGGGTTCTCTTTTTGACGCTTTTTCCCGGTTATGTTTCAGACTTCTATAAATACCAGGGTATGCCTACAGAGCATGAACACTAGGGTTTGAAAAACAAGCACGAAAACAAACCTCTTTCGGGAAAATTTGCACATAGAATGAATGTGGAAAAGGGTTTGGAAAGGGGGGGGGGTTTGTCCCAAACGGTTTGTGCGTGAGACTCGAGGGGACAATCTGATTCTATCCCACCCAAACGGTTTGGTTTTTTTTTCAGGAGATTGAAGGGAGTCTCCACTCATTTCTTCCCCATTATCGGTGAAGAACGATCTATTCTAACGAAGATATGTGGTGCGATGGAAGGAATGAGAGAAGGTTGAATGAAAGAGAGGGTATAACTTCGTTAGAATACACCATTCTTCATCGAGATGGAGGAAGGAATGAGTGGAGACTCCCTTCAATCTTCTCGCAAATCCCAAACCGTTTGGGTGGGATACAATGAGATTGTGCTTCGAGCCTCACGCACAAACCGTTTGGGACAAAAATCCCTCTTTCCCAAAGGACCCGGCGGTTGACGAAGAATGAAAAGATTGGGATCCCCAAACCGTTTGTTTTTCAAACCCTAATGAACACTGAAAAACACAACCGTGGAAAAGCGTCAAAAAGAGAACTCTATTATACAATGACCAGTATGCACATTTATGGTATTGCAGGTTCCACGGGAGTTGTTCACAAATACGGAACTATTTAAAACTTTTGATTGAAATAACAAACTATTCCCGTTGATTACGGCATCCAGTTGACGTTTTGCGTGTGAGTGGCAGGGATTAACGGAATCGTAAGAAAATTGAAGCTGGAGAGGTAGAACAGCGCGTGTATTTGCATAGACACTTCGCAATCGTTTCCGTTTGACTTTTGGACAACTTTCGTGGAACTTGTAATGATAATGCTTGCTGACTAGGGTTTGAAGACCAAAGCTTTTATGGTTGACGAAGAAGTTCCGTTCGTCGTCTCATTCCTATTTATGACGAGAGAGCGGAGCGGTTTGAAGAGAGTGCAGACAAAGTAGGAATGAGATTACTGGCGGAACTTTTACGTCAATAATAATTGCATTATGAGGCCGAGAGATAGACGAGGTCCATGGAAGAATGAAGAGAGCCAGGCGAAAAATGGGCTAATCGCGCTTGGTTTTCAGCCAATACCCCGTACTCGTGGGCCGGTTGCTCTATTGCCAATAAACGAACCATTGGCGGCCTCGCAGGCCGATCGCTCCTCTGGGCGGCAGCAGCCCAGCTCCCCTCCGTCCTCCCCTTCCGCCTTCCGATCGCACGCCTGCCCAATGGCGCAGTCGGAATGGTCGAAGCACGCTAGAGGGGGGTCACCTACTCGTGTACCATTAAGCTAGTAAATTGTGGGCCGTGTTTGAAACACTTGAAACAAGGCCATATCTCGGTTGGGAAAGGTCATACAGAGTTCTGGTTGGAATTTTTGGAATCCTCAGGACGAGATATATTTGTGTATCAAGTTTGGTGATGATTAGACAACTTTAAACCGGTTAAAACGGCTTTTATCATAGAAATTCTCGCTATCCCTGTTCGAACCTCTCAAATGCCACATTTTTACGCTTTAAAGGTCTTTAAACTTGAGGAATCGTTACCAAACTTGATACACAAATAGACCTCGTCCTGAGGATTCCAAAAATTCCAACCAGAACTCTGTACGACCTTTCCCAACCGAGATATGGCCTTGTTTCAAGTGTTTCAAACACGGCCCACAATTTACTAGCTTGACGGTATGTATCGTCCACTTCATGGTCAATCGATAATAACCTCATGACTTATTATCCTGTGGAGCGTGAAGTGTGTCCATCAAAAATGCATACAAGCTCTAGTTCCTTTTTTCCAGTGAAAAATCGATGGGCCGGGCTCTTCCACTAAAGTACATACACTAACCGGAATAGCTGCCGCAGACGTCGTCCATCGTAGTGGCGACCGTCGTTGTCGCCACTCCGAATACGCAGCAGCCCACCTCGGCCGTCCGCTCGTCCGCGTGCCGACGGCAGACGCGGCCGTGCGGACAGTCGTCGTCGTCGAAGCAGGCTGCGAGGAGGAAGATCAGAACTGGATTTGTCATCTGACTCTAATTGTAAGGAATACTATATTAACACTATCGCACCGACGCTCATTCCTACATTCCTGCCGGTGCTCGTCATACCGCACAATGTTCCAGTTGGAAAATGTTTTCAGCCATTTCGACTAGGGTTCTCTTTTTGACGCTTTTCCACGGTTATGCTTCAGTGTTCATGCTCTGTAGGCATAACCTGGTATTTATAGAAGACTGAAACATAACCGGGAAAAAGCGTCAAAAAGAGAACCCTAATTTCGACTGACCCTACCCTGGTCCTCCTCGCATCCCACCTCCCCTGCCCTCGCAACTCCGCAGCATCCAACGCTGTCCAGCTCCCCGTCCCGCATACAGGTCATTCCGTCGGAGCAGTCCGTGGTGTGGACGCAGGCTGAATAGATAATAATAATGATAATAATAATAATAATAATAATAATAATAATAATAATAATAATAATATTAATAATAATTTTATCATATACGAGTATATGGAACGGCAATTGGGGAAGTAGGGACAGAGATCTCGCTCAATAGCATAGTTAACCGTATAGGCGGACTAAGTGCTTCTTCTCATGTGGGAGTTAGATATTCATGTACCGTCAACTTAGTTCATACCGGGACAGATTCGGTATATTCGGTATATTCAAAATAAGGCCGTAACTCGATTAGAAATGGTCGTAGAAAGTTCTGGTTGGAATTTTTGGAATCCTTAGGCTCCTGTCTACCCGCATTCCAAATTTCAATACGATTGAGCAACTTCTAACGCCTGAAAACAGCTCATTTGCCTTGCAGTCCAAATAGACCCCTACCCAATGCGATTTTCATGTTTTTCGTCATAACTATTTTCTGCGTGGACCAATTGAGCTCAAACTTAGTACGCAGGTAGATCTTGATGGATGAGGCGAATCGAATGAACCCAACCAGAAGTTTCTAGACCCTTTTCGAACGGAGTTATGGCCTCGTATAAGATATACCGAATCTGTCCCGATATACACTAAGTTGACGGTATTTATCTTGATTGCGTAATAGGTGAATCGCTACTCAATAACTAGCCCAAAACGAAAAAAATAGCGATCTAATAATGGCAGAGAAGGAATGAATTGAGAAATCTTTAAAAGAACAAGAAAGTATAACTAGTATAACTACGCGGTACCCGGCGGCCCACGAAGCGTGCTGCGGTCGCTCTGCTTATGTGGTCCAGGAGCTTCGCTCCTGGACACAACGCACAGCTCCCGCGGCACGCTTCGTGAACCGCCTAAGCATGTATTAGGCAGGGTTGTTAGTCCAACAGTACAACTACATTATCACTTTTACCCCACTATGTTGGAATTACCAAAAGACATTGTAGTATATTTCGATGAAATGTGGAGTGAATTATTAAATTTCTACTACCGTATCCGACTACCAAACTATATACGTAAAGAACCTATGAAACGTGTCTGGGCCAGCAAACTTTAGCTTTGTAAAGTTAGACTGGATTCAGTCCACCCTTCGTTTCCTTCCTTTTGAGGCTGGAACGGAAACGATTCAGTGCGCGTATGTTATGTTCGGCATCAGCAAGCTGTGCCCATAATCAACAACATTCGCTTTTTGTGGGATATATGGAAGGAAATGCAGGGACGCAGTCAATAAATGCCGCAAACGGCGCTTGGCTTTCAAAACCTACACACTAGTGATGGCAGAATAGTAGATCCCATATCTACAATCCCTACTATATTTACAATACGCAAACTACACTCATGCTTTCAATATGCACCGTACTCATTCTTTTTTGCTTTTCCATTCTTTCCTGTTCCAAATGTGTCATACATTTTCGTTTCCATTTTATCATTGTTCTTATTCGCACTTCCTTGTGATCTGCATAACCTATTTAAATATCTATACCCAAACCTTGGACCTTCTCACCTTGGTCCTTCTCACCTTGGTCCCCACCTTGGTCCTTCCCACCTTGGTCCCCACCTCGGTCCTTCCCACCTTGGTCCCCACCTTGATCCTTCTCACCTTGGTCCCCACCTTGGTCCTTCTCAC
>LS843295.1:356482-366749 GCA_900490955.1 Micoletzkya japonica
ATATATATATATATATATATATATATATATATATATATATATATATATATATATATATATATATATATATATATATATATATATATATATATATATATATATATATATATATATATATATATATATATATATATATATATATATATATATATATATAGTAGAGAAAATGAAAGATATAATCGTTCCGGGCGTAACTCGGATTCCGGGCCCTCTAGCGTCGTGCTATCAAATTCTAATAAATTCTATGTGAAAGTCTTGATGGTGGTTATCTCAAAAAGCATTCACACTCATCGATATCTTATTCTAGAGCGGACTGGTGCTATCTCAAAGTGCGAAAAATCGGCTAAACAGCGCAACTCGTAAAACAGAATTATACATTCCGTTTTCCTCAACTATATATATATATATATATATATATATATATATATATATATATATATATATATATATATATATATATATATATATATATATATATATATATATATATATATATATCGAGGTCGATCGGTAGTCAGGCTCACTCGGGTCTGCCAATTCCGGCTGAGCGGTGGCGCCCGCCTCGAAGACGTCGTCCGAGTTCTCGTCCGTGTCCTCGAACGAGTTGGGAGAGGCTGCAAGGCGATATTAATTGCTTTATTTAAAAATAAAAGCAAACTCCGCGAGGACCGACCCATCTTTCTCGGGGCAGGCTGTCACTAGCCAAATTATAGCAACGGAAAAGCAATTTTGCCTGTCGGATTAATATGCGTATTTAAAGCTTATGCGGCCGTTAGTAGACCTCTTTTTGCATTCTCAGACTTCCCCGTAGCCTGGGTGACATATTGTTAAGTGAACCTTCGCTCAAGACAAATACCATGTGTGCTCACTCCCCAGCGCAGTCCTTCACTCAATCCCCCCCCCGTCCTTCTGGTCTACTCTCTATCGTCCGCTTTTTGTTTCCTTGACATATCTTCTCTCCTTCTCTTCTCTTCTCTTCTCCAATCTCTTCTCCCTCTGACTCTCCTTCGCTTGTCGGCTCATTACTAGTCATTAGCAGGGTGGAAAGGATGCGAATGGGACAGGAGTCGGCGTAGGTCTACACTCAGCGAAATTTCACCACCATACCGCACCTAGTGATTCATTCACCACACAAATTTCACCAGCCCGCTGGTGAAAGGAGCACAATTCACCAGCGGGGTGGTGAAATTTGTGTGGTGAATGATTCACTAGGTGCGGTATGGTGGCACAGCATTCTGCGGTATCAAAAAGCAAATAACATAGTCTTAAAAAAACGAAGTGTGATTTATAAAATGTGCATGATACTGCGATGGTTCATAGATGTTGCTTTGGGGAATGGAAGAGAAACGCTACATTTTACAGTTAAGATTAATCATTTTCCGTGCGGGACCATTCGCAAAATCACAAATATTAAATTCGAATTACAGTTTCGCTTTTTGATATTTTTGGCTTGGTTTATAATGCTGTGGTGGTGAAATTTCGCTGAGTATACGCACACTAGATACGAACTACGGCCAAGGACGAAGCTGCTCAATTCATATTCCAAAAATATGGTAAGATAAATTCGAATGAATGAAAGATGTAAATTATATCAAATGATCATATCCATACTCACCCGCCCCGCACACAGCTATGACCACGGCTGCTACCACGATCCACCTCATCCCTTCCACGACTACCGTAAACCTCCTCGCGATTCGAACACACGCCGACTCCCGAAAGGAAAACCTGGAGTACGGTAGAATCCGGGAAATGGCCGTGAACGCGGTTGCTACTACTAAGCGGATCCGGACCATCGCCAAAGGGAGGAAGACGTAAACGTGTAGAACGCGCAGCAGGGTAGGACGAGAATAGGGACAGAGGGGGAGAGGACAGAGAGGGAAGAGGGAAAGTGCAAATAATATGGAGAATGGTCAGTAGCAATACTGGTGTGCGGTACGCGAGAAGACCATGTGATGAACTGAAGAGGGGAAGGAAAAAGGAAGGAGGAGAGTAGCTAAAGATAGATAGATAGATAGATAGAATTCCATAAAACTTAATGCAAATGTCAAAATATAAGTGACGCAATATTATAAGGGTTTTTCCTGCCTTCAAAACACTCTTTCAAGGTGTGGATAGTTTTCCTGATTTGTAAATATGTTTTTTTTCTAAATATTATTCTTCTAAATAGAAAATCAGCCATGAATTACTTTTTGTATTAGGTCGTAAGTCCCAGCAAACGGAAAATAACCTTGAAATTAGTGTGATACTCTAGATAGTTTAGTTGCAGCATTCTAACTCCTTAAAAAGCGCGAATAAACTGCTAAGTACCGTAGCATGTAGCATAACACTTCCAAGAGTGCGACAACGCACGCCACCAAGCCACTCCCCTGTTCCTTTTCACCCTTCACCTCCCCCCCCCCCCCCCCCCCTTACTCCTCCCTCAATTCCCACCGCCGCTCTACCTACCTACTACCGAGCAACAACCATCGGGTGGTCCTTCAAGAGTTGTTGAAAAGGAAGAACAAGAAGGAGAAGTTGTGCTAATTCGCGTGCATTCTCTCTTTACGCGGCTTCGCCTATTGTTGCCACAACCCCTCCTGGATGACATGGTGTTCTGGGCGTGAACGCAGAGAAACGTTTCCCTCGCTTTCTCGTAGGAAATAGGTAGAGATGACGGCAATAGCGGGGAATGTTTCCCTCAAAAAGGCACTGAATATGAGGAGCTGATTCCGCAGAAGGTTATCCAGAGAAGAAGGACCGCATAGCATAATATAATTGTATTGGGCAAAGAGACAATATATCCCAAGCTGTTTCCAGTCGGCGGGAGAATTCGGCTCGTCTTCGCCGTGGTAGGCAGCGGGATCATTGTCAGCATAAGGCTATCAGCTCTTCAAGCACCAAAATGTACAGTGGAATAAAAAGCGAGAGAGCGTGCAAAAGTGAGAGAATTAGACGACGCATTTTGGAACGAAAGCAACTGATGATGGACCGGTTTATTCCACTATACCAGTAATTATTCACACCAACAATGCAAAAGGTAGACATATGTGCAAAAAATTATCTCGGCTATAATGTGGATGCGTAAAGCGCTACCACATAGAAGCTAAAATATAACATCAGAGTATTTTTCTGGTGATGCAATATTGCAAGCATCATTGAGTTTGGCATACTTGCAACATATTTCAAAGATTTATGCAAATCGCGGACAGGAATAGATAAAACTCGGAACAAAAATATGTCAAACTTTTTGGCGATTGTAATACAGTACCTATGAGATGCGCAAGTTAAGGTGTTGCTCGTGTCAAAACTCCAGTTGCAGTTGCATAAACACGTACTTTTGCTTGGACCGAAGGGGGGGCTCAAAACAGGAAGTGAAAGTGTTGTATGGCAGAAAGCGAAGGAAGGGAATGGGGGGAACGATAAAAGCGAAAGGGTAGGGTCGAAAGCCACAGACAGAGAGATGAGAGACACACTTATGAGACTTGGACACTTTGGAGGGAGGGGAGAGAGAGGAGGGAGATAGAGAGGAGCAGAGAAGCAGAGACGGTGATCGGACGGTAGCTAGAGAGTGGGGGAAGGTGGGGGATGAGAAGAGGGGAGGGGATGAGAGATGGGTAGGCAATCGGAACAAGGCAGCCCTGAGGGGTAGATAAGGTAAGATTTTTATCTCTGAAGTGGCCCAGAACTATCTGAACATTAGTGAATTTCTCATACATTGATAAAGTAACCGTTCAAGATCACAGAAAGAAGAGAAAGAAACGCACTAAAACTGTCGCATTTATGGACTTTTAGAAGCTTTTTTTCTTTCTTCTAGTCATAGAGATTTGGTTATGTAAGCTAAATCGATTAGACGATTTTTATGTTCCACAGCATTCCAAGTGTTCTAATAGCGAATAGCGGTTTTCGTGCATATGATCCGATCCTGAACGCGAACCATTGAACGAAAAATTACGAATTTAAAAACTTAAGTTCATCAGTATAAACTCAAGAAGTGCTGAAAATTTGGTACAGATTGCTTTACCCACTCTTGAGATAATTCAAAAATAGTGGTCAACTCGCTATTAGACACATTCTTCACCGGGCGGAATGCTGTGGTTCAAAACATTAAATATGATCGCATTCTCTCGGATGATGAGATGAGAAGGCCGCTACAAATCACAGCGCGCAAGATATAGCGGAATAAACGGCGATCCGTCAGTTTCTTCCGTTCCAAAATGAGTCTAATTCTCTCACCTTCGCACACTCTCTCGCACTATATTCGGAAAGATGTTCCGACGGATCTTTTTAATCCACTATACACGATTCTGCCGTCTGCCATCTTATCTCTCCTCGTCTTCCCTCCCTGCCCATACTATCCAATCATCAGTAATTAGAACAGGTAAGATGATGGCTGCCCTGGCTAAGAGGTAGGGGGGAAGAAGGAGAAGAAGAGGCGGTCAGTTAGACAGGAACTGGTCAGCGATACGCTTATCTACCTTGTATCTCTCCGGCTATCTATCAATCTTTTCCGAGAGGTGGGCCCAGGAACAGAGGAGAAGAATAGCTTGGGAATGGGGAAAAACAAAAAGCTCAGCCCCCCACTATTCCGGGATTAGACGAGGGGGGGGGGGAGATAGCTCCCTGTGGGGAATGGCAAGGTCTTTTCTAGAGTGAAGAGGAGAGAGATCTGGGCTCAAGACGAGTATGAGAAAGAGGGACAAGGAGAGACTATGAAGTAGATGAAAGTAAGAGGATATGCACAGCGCACTTGACATTGCCCCCAGAGTATTGGGGTGATGGGACAAGGCATAGGGGGGGGATGATGGAAAGCCTTCGAGACATTGATTTTGTGAGCTTAACTCTGTAAGATCAAGAATAATTATGCGGATTTTTTCGCAATTTTCACGGAGGATCAGTAAACGGTAGACAAATCTGGATACTGCCAGACATTGAAGAGGTTGCTATAGTACATCAGTGAAGACGCACGCGACAGTAATGGACATTTAAGAGAGTCAAGGGGGGGATAGGACAAGGTAAGCGAGTCGGTTGGTGGGAGGGTATGGGGGAGGGGGTTAATGAGTCACGACGGCACAATGGGTGGGGGAGGAACAGAGGACGGGGTATGGAGTCACAATGTTCTGACAGCAGTGTAAATGTTAAGCGAACGTGATGTCGAAATTAACCCTGATTTCGGTAGGAACTCTTGCAGGGAAAACATTCATCCCATACATTTTGGCTCGTTCGACATTAACATTTGGAACACTGTGGAGTGAGTAGGCAGTATTCGTGGAGAAGGAGCGGTGAAGCGATCTTACAGTAAATTTCGGGAAACCGCCAAATCGGTAGTTTAATCAAGAATAGTACCCCCATGACCGATTTGATGAAATGAAGGGTGTCCCCTATATTTCAGCCGGTCCTCGAAACTACCTTTCTGTAGGAGATTCCGACCGATTTACTGCAATGTGAGGCTGCAAGTCAACTCTACATCTCCTATGGCCACCCTTGCCCTCACCAGTAAACCCACTGAACTCATGTGATCAAGTACAACTCATCTTGCAGTTTAGGTACTTCCCCTTTTCTCTGAGTTAGACAAGCCCCCACTGAAAACTTCCCCGTCTGCGCCGGAAACCGGTGATGATGGGATTACAGCGCCGAAAGGTTCCGAGAATGCCTGACTAGACTGTTCGCAAGCGAGAAGTACCGTATTCACCAATCTGCGTAAACAAAAAAATACGTATTTGCTGTCATCGACATTAGCATGCCAAGAAATGCGAAGCAAGGACTACGGTAGCTATGATTGAGGAAAATGTGACGCCTGTTACCCAGAAAGCGGTACGAAGAGCGTGCAGACGAATTAGGAATGAGGGTTACTGACGGAACTGTTTCGTCAATAGTACGCTACAATACATAGCCAAATAGCCCGACGGGGCAGTAATAATAGCTCACACAAGTAAAAAGCGGTCCCCCCGTTAGGCAAACGTTCCCAAAGCGCTACCATAAGTGGGCAGAGGAGGGGAGGCGGTTAGGAGGGAGTTGAGAGGGAAAGCACGGCATTCCTAGCGTTCGATTAGCGAATGGCGGTTTCCGCTGCTATCTATCGTCACTGCGGACATTACAATGTGTGAAAATTCATTAGACACGTCCTCTTTTGGTCGGAATGCTGTGAAAGGGCTAGGAGGGGAGGGGTAGAGGTAAGAGAGAGGTACAGTGGAATAAAAAGATACGTCAGTAGATCGTTCCGAATATCAAGCGAGAGAGCGTACAAAAGTGAGAGAATTAGACGCATTTTGGAACGAAAGCAACTGGCGGACCGGTTTATTCCACCATAAAGGGGGAGGGAGAGGCGGAGGGTGATAGGTAAAGCGTAGGGTTTGAAAAGCAAGCCTTTTAATCGCATTATGAGACCGAGAGAGTGATGAGGAGCATGGAAGAATGAAGAGAGTCAGACGATAAAGACGCAAAATTGGTTTTCAGACCCTAGTAAAGCGAAAGTCCGTTCCGAGAGAAGGGCTTTCCGGACCTGCCGATGATCTAGTGCGGCGCGTGCAACAGTTTGGAAGCGAGGAGGGCACGAGTGGATAAATGGACAGTGGAAGGGCAGAGGGAAGCGGAGACGACGGACACTGTACGGTGTATTAGCCTGAGGGCGTGATTATTGGGGGAGGGGAGCAAAGGCCGTGGGGCAATTGAGAGGGTTACCTTGTGAAAAGGGCTTAAAGCACGTCCGTTGGCTGGGAGCTTGTGGTCAGTTTAGGCTTAAGACTGGAATGTGTGGAATATATGTGGAATATACCTGCCATAAGTTCAGTATAACTGTCAACAATTGATCGCGAAGCATAATCACGGCATGCGCCGAATGATATCTATGCTGTATAAGTAAATGTATAGCTGATGGCGAGAGTATTGCTATAAAAATTCGCAGATCCGTTTCGATTCGCGTAATCGACTGTAGCCGCGGGAAAGGATAATGACTGGTCAGAAGGAGAGCAGAGCAATCGAATTGAGTGATGGAGATGGACAGGGGAAGAGATAGGGGAGAGGGGGGGGGGAGGCATGGGTCTGGCTCAATTTCGCACGGTCGTGACCCGCGGGGTGTTCCAATTGATGACGGGAGGGAGAGAGAGTGATAGGAGAGAGAGAGAGGGAGAGGGGAGATCTGCTTAACCCTCACCGAGAGAGAGCTCCCTGAAGTTGCAAAAAGCGCGCGGGGCCGCACCGTAATTTAGGCGAATTGAGGTGCGGGGCCGATATCGAGAGTGGAGTACGGTAGGAGGGGCGAGTATACGCTCATTAAATCTCACCGCTCAACAACACCTTGTGAATCAGACGCGTTGTGGTGAATAGTTCATAAAAGCAGCACAACTCACCAGCGGATTTGTGAAATATTTTGGCAAACATTTCGCTTGGTGTCGATGGATGATTAAAATTGGCATTCACTTTCTCAAAAATGACTTTCCCAAAAATTGGGAAAGTCAGCTTTTCGAGGAGCTCGGATCCCATTGTCATGCGCAAATTCGTACAGCGTCGTCAACGCGCGCCTTGCAGGCAAATAGTATGGTCAGGACGCGCCTCACGCGATATAACCCCCCCAGGCAACCCTTCACTTTACTCATCTCGCTGTCCCGCCTTTCAATTCCCATCCTACCCTTTAGATGCAATCGTACCCTATAGGGAAATCATCGCAGACATTCGAGCATGCTGTGAACTACGAATCTCTTTCTAGATCTTTTTTCACGGTTATTATATGTTGAAGTCTTCATACTCTGCAGGCATATCATGGCATCATAGAATCGTCAAATATAACCGAGAAAAGAATAAAAAATAAACCCCACTGAAGCTCTAGGATCAGAAAGAAGAATCCTCCCCTCTGAAGACTTGGCGTACGAGGGGAGTACGCGCCAATCGAGGATCAAGAGGCAACTCAAGATTCATCGTCACCTCGGACTGAGTGAGTTTTTTAAGAAGATTTGAAGTCTCTGACCGCTCCTATCTATATCAAGCCCTCTCCTTTGGACCCAAATCCACTGATAGTCCAGATAAAGGTGTAAAACTGTAACTGTAACTGAAGCTCTAGGCCCATTCACAATCAGCTGACCGTGAGACATCAACCCGAAGCGGAAACAAATGATAGGGGCTCTATGTGGTCTCTGCACTGTTCTTCAATGCCCCTACCCGCCTATCCATCCATCCCTCCATAGGTACCCTCCAGGGGGGGTCATCATCGGCTTAGTCGCGCTCTTCCGGTGTGAGATGAACACGATTGCGATCCGTGAGGATTGGACTGGGGGGTATCACAAGTTTGACAAGTAGGACTCTACTTTCCCTATTATGGCATCCAAACGGGGTATGGTTCGCTAGATATGCTCCAATACTATATAATCATAAACATATCTAAATATTTTACTAATATAGTTTTGCAGATGAGTCAGTGCAATAATTATGTTTCATCTAAGATCGAAAACGACTCGTTTGCACAATTCTCTATCTAACGTATCAAGCCTTATGGCTATTTGTTCACAGACATAGAACGAACTCGAACGGGGGTTCACGTGCGAGAGCCCCATCGCACGCTTCTCAATCTAATGAGCCATGGCACGACCCGATAACCATCGGAGGGATACGTAGATATATTGGCAAATGGACCGGCTCAATTAACGGGGGCCGGGCCGCTAAATGGGAATGCGACGGCGGCTCGTCTGCCGAATACCGGATGCCCCGGGCGGAAGTATTGGGCATATTGCGCATTGGCTGGAGCGCTGTGGAAACTCGAGTTTAATGCACGGAATGAAAAAAGTGAAGTAAATACAGTGAACCTCTCTTGGCAAAATGCCTTCTTAGGATAATTTCCGGCTCCGGCTTAAGTCTTACGGTGGTTAGTGGAAAGAACTATGCGGCTCTCTCAACGTTCCTTTTCCTTTAATAATACTAAAGATAAAGGTGGATAGCGTTTGGAAAGCGGGGAAAGGAATGATGGGAACGCTTAAATACCAGATAAGGGGGCGAAAAGGGAAAGGTGAAGGATGAATGGACGGATGGAGGGACGGTGTTTATGAAGGGGCTATGTAGAGGTGAACGTACGATTCGCGCTGTAGAGAGGGTACGCTTCTTGAGACGGATAAAGTGATCTCGACTCATTTCCGTACAATGACACACTGGTCGCATTGTCAGAAGGAGGCAAATGGAGACGCATGTCGGGAAAGCATTGCTACTTTTTCACCTTTAATTGTTAGCAACTAATACAGTGAAGGTTGAAAAAAACAAAAGAGCACATCGTTTCCCTATAGTGATGACTGCAGACAGCAAAATGAATGGGAGAGGGATCGAAAATGAGCGATTCGCGCTAGATCATACGAGATAGACGCAGGAGAGGGTGGGGGGGGGGGGGTTAGGAGAAGGGAGTGACCCCTCGATTCGCATCTATACTACCCTTTTCACCCCACCCTTCTTTCTCTCTCTTCCTCCCCTATCTCCCCCCTACACCCCGCTTTACCTCCCCCCACTTTTTCGAGTCAGAACACTGTCTAGTACTCACAATGCGCGAGCGAGCATTCAAAGCTTACGTGGAGGAGGGGAACGCAAAAAGAGCGCCTGAACAACCTTCTCTGTATAGTGACGGGTCGAGTAGAGGGTAGGGAGAAGCGGATAGGATACAGTTATGCAGACGAACGATAGTTACTGTATTCCACGTTTAAAATAAATCGTTGACAAAACTTGACAACGTTACCAGACTATACACAAATGTTGGGAAACCGCCGTTTCATCAACTCGGGCAGTTCATAAATCTTGATCTGCATACTATTACTGCAGATGAAGCGACCGATTTGCTGAAATGGTGGTTTTCCGACAAATTCCTCTACCGTAGGGAGCCTGTGAGACAGAGAGGAAGAATGAAAGAATGATGGCGCATGATGGTTCGTAAATATATTGTTGTTCAGGAAAACAATACGATCGTTGCGGATATCAGATATGCTTTGCTCGGACCCCACCTAACCAAAAGGCATGAAGCACGTTGAATTGATTAGCACGTTGAAAGAGGAGAACACGCACACGTCCTAGACTCTAGTCAATAGGGGGGAAGGGTGGAAATGTGAGGGGGGGAAGAGGGGGCACAGCATTCCGCCCGGTGAAGAATGTGTCTAATAGCGAATTGACCTCTATTTTTGAATTTTTCAAGAGTGGTTGAACTTATCCGTACCAAAATTTCAGAGCTCTTGTAATGGACGGTAGCGAGCTTAAGTTTTTAAATTTATAACTTTTGGTTCACTTATTCGCCTGAAGGATCGGATCCTATGCGCGGAAACCGCTA
>LS843295.1:418028-445707 GCA_900490955.1 Micoletzkya japonica
TTGTTCCGGGAATACCTCGATGCCATTTGCCTCGTTACTATGCGCTAAACGCAGTAAGACTGCGCCTTGGCTGGGAAACGATTTTTAGGATATCTCGCGAAGTAGACATTTTTGTGCACTCTGGTTTTGATTTCTTTATTATTTAGGCGATAAACTTTCATATGAAAGCCAATCTTTTTTGGCTTCCATGTCCCTTTAACGCGTTTCCTTTCTTTCGGTGACGAGGCGCGTCGCGGTTATGAATGATGTACGAAGCATAAGCATCTAAAGGACTCGATTGCAGACCAGGGTTCTCTTTTTGACGCTTTTTTCTCGGTTATGTTTCAGACTTCTATAAGTACCAGGGTATGCCTACAGAGCATGAACACTGAAACATAACCGTGGAAAAGCGTCAGAAAGAGAAGCCTATTGCAGACCTCTGCAATCTGCCCTAAGAGTGCCCAACCCGACGCGGTCCTCGTCGAACCAGTAGTCGTCCAGCTCGCGTCTACGGGGATTGCGCGATTTCGCGCCCTCCTCGACCACGCCCGGCACAACGCTCTGAACTAGGCTTCCTCTCTCTGACGCTTTTCTCGGTTATGTTTCACGCTTCCAACAATTCCAGAGCATGCCTACGGAGGTCAACCAGTGAAGCATAACCGTGAAAAAGCGTCAGAAAGAGAACCCTATACTCTGAACTCTGCTTGGTCTGTCATCGGATCATGGAAGATCATGGGAGATACTGGAAAACATTTCGCATGCTCGCTGATAGATCGTGCCGTCCAGCCTTCCTACTCTTGTTCCCAATTTTCTGTTTTTTTTTCACAAACCTCCTACTAACTGTTTTCCATCCATCTATGATGACATCTTGCTACGTGTATTTCGTTGAATAGCGAAAAAAGATTGCTTCATCAAAAGCGTCCATTCCACTCACGAGTGCCTCCGTCAGCCGCTTCGCCTCCTCTTCATCCGCCGCCTCCAGAAGGTTCTTGACCGCGACGTCGTCGTCGTAGACCCAATCGAAGAGCTTGTTCACCTCGGCCTGCGTGTGCCCGTAAGCAACGTCGAAGTCCTCGATCTGAAGATAGATATTCGCGCTAAAGTCATACTACTGATGACTGAATTTGAGGACAACCACCATTTCGTCAAATCGATCCTTTCATCAACATTGCTTGTTTGCTGATTATGGTTGAGGAAATGACCGATTTGATGAAATGGTGGTTTGCCGAATTTGAACGTCAACCAGTTCTGCCTACGAGTTCTTTTCCTGGACTTCGTGATCAGAACAGAACGTCGTCGAAAAAGTTCCGTCAGCAAACTCCTGCTTTGCATGGACTCTCTTCATGTCGCTTCGCTCTCTCTAGTCGGAAGTCACAGTGTTCTGCCGCAGTGCAAAAAAAGAAGTCACGGGGGGCGAAAAATCATTCCGACATTTACTAATACCGGTGTGCCGCACACCACGAATGAAGTGTCAGGAATGGCAAAGGAGGGGGTCCATGGTAGGCAATCAAGCTAACATTAATCAGACACTTACCGTCTACTAGAACCTTAGAAATATGATGTCTTTGTTATTTTCGCTTTCCAAAGGTCTAGAATACTGTGAAGTAGGACTGAGACGACTGACGGAACATTTTTCTCACCGATTTCATCGAATTCACCACCCAGACACGCATGTCTTCATTTCAACGTACGTAGGTTAGTACGTAGGTTAGTATTTCGCATATTGCATATTTTAACGGATTTCTCGGTCACATTCACCTTACCGGAATTGTGTTTTCCCAATTTGCAATCCTTGTTCAGGTTTCGCATTAACATTGTCACCCAGATAGAAAAAAACGATGCCTGTTCAGCGGTGATCGGGTCGGGCAGCTTCATAAACGGTTGCACTTGCGACGTGCCGAACGTGTCGATTGTGAACTGCATATTTTATTTATTATTGTTTTTTGTTGCTAAAATTCATTTTCCATTCACCTGCTCAATCGTTTCGATGTCGTCAGAGGGTGGATGGAATTGGAAGGATTCGAGGGCCGCCTTGAGCTTCATTCGATGCGACTGAAATAAAGTAGTAAAGAACCGATGTACCATTTTCGTTCTGTACAGCTACGATATTGCAACATTAATATTTATATATATATAGTCGAATAAAGATTAGCAAGAGGTAGATAAGGTTCGACTCGCCTTCTTGTCCGAATTGAGGTAATCAACGCTGACCACGTGGAAGACGAACTGCTTCCAGAGCGCGACCATCTGTAGGCATTACTCATAATGAAGGTCTTATAAAGATATTCGTGTAAACTATTAGATGCTATGTCAGTTATTAATGCTAATTAATACTAATGCAACCTGTTGGGTCTTCACGTCGGACTCAGACATCATGCCCCGATTGGTCTCCCTCTTGAGTATTTCCTAAAATTAAAAAAAGCTCTCTGAATATATCTGAATATATACTACAGAAGCGTACTGCAGCGCAAATGTCCGGGCCGAGCTTCGAGTTGATCCGTTCTACGATGTACTCTTTGGTCCACCTGCAAGTTTTTTAAAATTTTTTTATATTCCTCGAGATATTGGACCACCCTATATTGAACAACCCCCCCCCCTGAAACTCTCCTACTATAATTGTAGGGAAATTTTCCTACAATTAGTATATTATATTATAATTGTAGGGAAATTTCGATTTTCTCGGTGTTCATCAAGACAACGAGACGAGACAGTCCTCTATGCCCCCCCCCCACCGTCTCAACGTCTGCTCCTGCTGCTTGAGCGTAATGTAGTCCTCATTTGCCGGTTCAACGGGAGGCATCGTCGGTTCGCACGGGGCCGGTCCCTCCTCGGACGGACGACGGAGCAGCCACGGGGGAGGCGTCGACGAGGCGTACTGCAACGGGGGGGAGGGAGGGGCCATACGCGGCCGTTAGTGAGGGCAGGATGGCAGTGGAACGGTGCACGTATACGTGCGCTGATGCACTGATCAGGCGAAGTATAGAGAAAGGCTGTAATTTAACCATCCCTTATTCCACCAGAAACAGCAAGGAGAGATGATTTTTTTAGAATTTCCAAATTACTATAGTAGCATATACTTATCTACTATCTCGTTAAGTGCCCTGCCTGTGCGTCTTGGCAAGAATGTGGGATAATTTATTTATAATTCCCCAAGGATATTGGGAATTCTCGACCCACTCACGATGCCCTCGACGCGGCTGTTCCACCGAGCGATCTCCGCCATCTCCCTTGCCCGCTCCGCCTCGCGCCGTTCTTCCGCCACGTCCGTGAGCCAGTTTGCATTGTCCCTTGAACAGTAAGCAGTTATAAGAATAAAAGTCATCTACGCTCTTGGAGCTTTTTAGATCATGGAACTACCCTAAGATCTTCGGATTGAGCATGTAAGTGGAGTACGGTATATCTAAGCAAAGCTGTTCTTCTATCACTCTAAATACCGTACTCGTGGATGATCTCGTCCCTCGTGATCCAGTCGTTTGTCCGGCACGGCTTGAACCCCTCTGGGAAGCGCTTGATTGCGAGCATTTGTAGCTGGCGGTAGAACTGAAGTGGAACGCACAGCATTTCTAGCGTTCGATTAGCGAATTGCGATGCTCGCTGTGATCTATCGTCACTGCGGCCGCAAAAATGAATTAAAATTCACCAATTCAAAAAGTTAAGCTCGTCCCCACCAGTCCAAAGAGCTGCCAAAATTTGGTGAAGATTCATTCATCCGTAGAGGAGTAAATTCAAAATTAGTTGCCAATTCGCTATTAGACACTTCCCCTTTCGGTGGGAATGCTGTGAACGATCCTCAACCTTTACAACCAACTTATTGCTGTTCTGTTGCTTATTGCAGAATAATGTAGCTTCATCAGAGTGGAGTCTAAAGTGCTGTTTTACCAACTATCTCTCACTATGTTGTTACATATTTCTTGACTCACCCAGGGAGTCGTGACGACGAGCTGGACGAGCGTCAGAATCGTGTAGGCGTTCACGAAGATCAGCGAGAGGCTTAATTTCGAAGATTTTATGAACTTCCTACAAAGCATTGCTATGCTGCAACACGAAAAGGGTAAATGTAAATTAAATTAAATCTAGAAATAGCCAAACCAATTGAGAGCGGAGGTCGGGTCGTCCGAGGTCTTGGCAATGAGCAGCCACGAGAGAAAGTGGCAGATCGGGCCGATGAAGCAGAATATGAAGTTGCGGTAGACCTGAGTCGCCCGTTGAGACCCAAGTATAGATACCACTCGGAACATCTATTTCCACTGCAGTCTTGCTGGCCTGTTGACTGTTATGCATCACTACAAGACCACGTGATCGTGTTCTCTGTGTAAAGTGCGGATAAACTCCATCTATCTATCTATCTATCATGACAACGTTCAAAATAGACGTCATAATTTTCAAGATTTCTCTATCTCGGCCGTCTGTGGGTATTCTTTTCTATTCCACCCTTGTTGCAACGTGGTCTACCTTGTCCACCTCCTCCCGCTTGAAGGGGTTGTACACGTCGAAGTAGTGCATCGTCCAGGTCTTGTAGTGCGGACGATGTCTGAACCACCATGTTCTAAATGTCAAGCGAACGAGCCAAAATGATTGGGCAAAATGTTTTCCGCACGAGAGTTCCTACCGAAATCAGGGTTATTTTTCGGCATCTCGTTCGCTTAACATTTACACGGCTGTCAGAACATTGTGGAACGTTCATGTTAGTCGTGTCGCTTTGAGTACGTTGGGTGAGGTTGTGTTCCCAGAATATGGAAAATGTTCCGTCCAGACAAACGAGGAACGAGTCCTACAGACTCGAAGTTTTAGCTAAACTAAAAGGGGCGTATATTTTCTAGAGTGGGCCATTAACCCCCACCCCCACCCCCAGCAATAAAGAATGATACAGGGGGGAACCCCCAGTGATAGGGGGAAAGTCGGGGGTTGGGGGGTCCCACTCTAATATTTTCCTGAGGCATACTTGTACACGAGGTAGGCCTGCTCGGCGATCACGACCGACAGGCCAGCCGTGAAGCCCATGATGAAGAGGACCGGCAGCCAGACCGCGCCCCGACTCTGCGAGAAGACCCCGAAGCACGTCCACGTCGAGGGAATCTCAAGCAGCATCATAAGGTTGCATAGTACGAAATCATTTCTAATTTTTTTGCAGCGACCATATCACATTTCATGAATAATATAAATGCTTTACACTTACGTTGTTCCAGCCGTAGAGACTGACGGCGAGAACGAGAATGGCTCCGAGCAGGATGGTGGGCAGAACGCGGAACTCAACGTGTTAATTTATTCTCGGCCGCCTGTTATCATCGTCAGGATAGATTGTGAGCATACACTTCGCTCCCCCCTACACTCTTTCGATAATCGAAAGAGTGGAAATATGCACATATACGGTAGAAATGGAATTTAAGGAGCCCGAGGACCGTACCAGGTAGCAGTACCGCACGCGCTTCTTGCCCTTGAAGTCGTAGTCCCACTCGTTGCGGTTGTAGGCCAGGCACACGCTTCGGACGTTGACGACCTCTTGCAGCCAGAAGAGCTGGCCTGAACAGTCCGAAATTTCGCTACATCCACGACAACATATCTCGTACTTGTTCGTGCACTCAGACCCTTCAATTATATTGAGAGTTGTGCGGTGTATTGACGCTGTGCCAAAAGCTTTCTCAAAAGGTGGGCTGAGTAAGAATGGATAGGTTGTAGATAGAAAAAGACGCTCACCGACGGTATAACATGCGGTGACGACGAAGAAGTAGAAGCGGCAGCCGACCGGATCGACGCTGAAGACCTCCGGGTGACGGAAAAGCACCACCTGAGAAAAAGAAGATTTGTAGAGTGTCGTCAGCTCAAGTGTAGGTAGGTAGCTGTGGATTTGGAAAATACCGTTTTGCAACTTACAGCCATATTGCCGATGGACATCACCAACGAACGACTGTCTTGAAACTGGTCTTGCGGGTCCTGAACACGTTCCATAATATGCGAGATGCCCGTTCTGGACTAGGATCAGAGAGAAGATATAATTAAATAGACTATGTTTGCAGGATTCTGACCGTTCCATCGCCGATGACGGGAATCTTCACGATGATCTTGCCTATGAAGACTGTCAGAGAGCCGAAGGTGAGCGTGGAGGCTCCGAAGGACACGGGAGACACGTACGAGGCCTGTGAGGAAACAAGAATTAGCTTTCTTTTCTTTCCTTCCATTCGAATAGAATGTGCACTACTGTTGACCTTTTCGCCATTCTTGCGCATTTTGAGTGGATGTATTCGACTGTGGTCAGCTACGACGGCTCAGATTACCTTATTAGGGTCGTTCCATCCGACCGCAGACATGTTCACTTGGCAGTTGTCTCCCTGAATCAACGAACATTTTTCACGAAATGTAAGCTCATCGGAGCCAATAGTCATGTTCTGCCTTGCTGGCCATACATACTTTTCACTAAGCCCTCTCGGTGTTGGGCGTAGTAGAACAGATAGATAGTATATAATATAATAATATTATGTTAAAAATAATCGCTAACCGAGAATCCCGGGTCGCACTTGCACACGGCCTGGTCGACGTAGTTCTGGCACGTGCCCTGCCCGGAACAGTTCTTGTCCGCACATAGGTTAGGACTCAGCCAGCACGAGAACGTCTGCAAAGCTCCGGGATAGGATAGACTATCTGTGGCCATATGGCCAGCATCGGTCGTATCCTGATCAAGCGTATGCGAACCGCCATTTCTTGGTCAGCTAGAAACACACATACACATATCTAAAAGGGAAAACTTTACAGTGATTTGCTAGTAAGAAGGAGATAGCACTACCAGAAGGCTTCCACTATCTAAATATACCTAAATATGTACCTAAATACCTAAATATCTAAATATGTGCTATGGAATAAACGATCCGTCAGTTTCTTCCGTTCCAAAATGAGTCTAATTCTCTCACTTTTGCACACTCTCTCGCCTTATATTCGGAATAATTTTACGTCGGGGATCTTTTTAATCCACCATACTTACCGACCACCCGGGCAGACAGGTGCACGAGGCGCCGAGGGGTGTCATCGTACAGTTGGCCGTGCCCAGCGGGTTGCAGTCCGAGCACGAGTCCTGCAGTTGGACGGATAGCTCACGTGTTTTCAACGATAAGACGCGGTACTGAGGTTATTTGCCGTATGTTGCTGTGTGTCATACGTTTTGCTAGTAGCTTCACGACGAGGTATAGTATAGGTTACCAAGTTCCACCAAATTATTTGTATTCCATTCCCCTTCCTTTTCACCCCAAATCCCCATTATGCAAGTGAGTATAGACAAAATAAATTAAGTTAAAGTTGTAGCTTTAGGAGCCCGCTCACCTGGTACAACGTGTTCTGCGGCGACTCCTCCTCGAGGACGGCCGTCGAGTCGGTGGCCGTGACGCAGGTGACCAGGGAGGGATCCGGCATGATCCGGCCTCGGGTCGAGCACGAGAACGTGTAGTTAGTCTGGAATACGTCAAGACGGAATCTCAACACTGCAAACGCGCTTTCTGGGCTTCATGGTGTGCAGCACGACAGTCATCCCATAAAAGTGTACCTGCGTGGCGTTGCACAGCGCTTGGAACGTCGTGCCCTCCGTTATGTTGCCGATTCTGGCGGGGGGGATGAGCGGTGCGACGCCCTAGAAGAGGATGAAGTACAGTAGGCGAGAGGAACCACACAACTTAGAAGGACAACTACGAAGGCAGCTCGAGTTCAGAAAACATATTCAGGACAGAAGGACATCTAAGATATCTAGGATATGTCTAGGATATATAGCACAGAAGTCGCTTACGTCGGCAGAAAAGGCGTCCATGGTGCAGTAGGAGGGCTGGCAGTACTCTGAAAGGGTCCTTGGATGTTGTAAACATCAATGCAGAGGAGATCTGACGACACGGGGATAGTTACCTATGTAAATATATATTCCATCCCCCTTCCTTCCCAATGCCCCATTACACGAGAGAGAGCGTAGATAAGATAATTGCTTATTGTCGATCCTCGCATTCAAATTTGCGTTCCGACGGTAATGATTCCGTCTTCCGTTGGTTATTTGCACTTTTGGCTGTGCACTTATGCTAAATAACACAGGTCCAATCAAGAATGCGCGGAACGAAAATGCGAATACGAGGACCGACAATAATGAATGTCAACAGTCCTCACTCATGATGCGGCAGATGCCGATGACGTCGCTCCGCACGTCCGAGTTGCTCTCGGTGAGGGCGGCTGAGAAGGTGAACCGAGTGATCTGCGTCGGGTCGATGAGGCGATTCTGCAAGTTTGCTTAGATAACAGGGTCCTCGAGATTGATAGAGTACACTCATTCATAAATTATAGACATAATCTGCATTACAGCGTATTATGAGCGAGCGTTGACGGAATGAAGAGTCGTGAGATGAAAGTAAAGATAAAAGATCCCCGTCGTAAAATCATTCCCAGTATAAGGCAAGAGCGTGTGCAAAAGTGAGATAATCAGACGACTCATTTTGGAACGAATGAAGCTGACGGATAGGCGTTTATTCCACTATAAGTAGGTTGATGCAGTGAAGCGAAAAGACACCTGTCGACTCGACCTCGCCGCCTTCGTTCCCAGTTCGTTCACGTACAGGTACGGAACGGTGATGTAGCTGTCCGCGCTGAATCGCATTTGGAAGAACGCACTATACTAGATAAAGAAGAAGGAAAATCATTCCGAATATAAGGCAAAAGAGTGTGCAAAAGTGAGAGAATCAGAGACATTCTGGAGCGTAAGAATCTGACGGCTCGGTTTATTCCACTATGGCGCCTTTCGTGTTACTTGAGATGGGCATTCCGTTTGTTTTTAAACGACTTCTCGTGGCCAAGATGTTCCACGCTTACTACAGCTTCATGATCGTGGCGAGGTTGTCCTGCATCTCCGTCTGGCTCAGCATGTCCAGGTGCTCACTGCGCTGGCAATACGACAGCGCGTCCGCGTACGTATCCGCGTCGATGGTGGGCGTCAGCTGAGATGTGCTATTAGATAGCGCTTTAAAGGAGCCGGCCCACGAGTATGGTAGGATTTGAATTCCCTCGCTACCCTGATATATCAATTTAGGCCTTTCCGCCCATCTTTTCCGATCTTTCTTTTTACTAAAATGATCAGAACAATGTAAGAAATCGTTTTGTCAATAAATCAGAGCTGTATCTCTTCTCAGTCGGCGTATATATCTGATTTTGTGAAAAGCGCGTTGCTCTTTGCACCTTCACTGCTCCGCGGAGAGTGAATGAAATTCATAAAACTCGGAATACCCGATCAGGGAGATTAGATCTACTGGATGACGTAAAGAGCCAATATGGCCAAAAACTCGTGGTACGGCTCCCTTAACCAAGCTATAGGACCGAGAGAGGCATGAGAAGCATGGCATAATAAAGAGACGCAGACGACAAAACGGGCTTGGTTTTCCATCCCTACTGTTTGGTTGCCAGATAACAGGGAAAGTAGTCTACATCATTTGCATTCCTATTATACCTGCAAGCAGAACGTCTCTCCCTGGACGAAGTCTGACGTACACGCGACGGAGCAGCTGTCGACGATCGGGTCTGAAGAAGTATAGTCTAAAAAATCGGAGCGTATAATTCATGATTCCGCCGCTACGGTGTTTAGCGAACTTTTCGTGCTTTGAAACTGTGCCATTTCATTCCAAGAAAACATATCAGAAACATGCACATATTTTTGAGATCAGTATCACCCGATCTTTCCCATGATACACACAAGAAGTTGATTAGATGGCTTTGAAAGGCGTTACAATTGGAACGCTTATATCTTCCATTTTTCTCTACTATAGTGGATTAAAAAGATCCGTCGGAAAAATCATTCCGGATATGAGACGAAAAGTGAGAGAATTAGACCCATTTTGGAACTGAAGAAACTGACGGATCGGTACATTCCACGATATTCAACCATGGGCAATCATCATCCGTACAACGTACCGTATGTCGTAGTATCCGCTAGAGTCGTCAACCTCGTAGAAGCCAGGGATGTCGCATTGGCGCTATCTGTACCCTCGTCGTCGCTTCCGGTCGCTCCCTTCTGAGATGAGCCTGGTGCACCCGTAACAGCAGGCTGGGACACTCCCGTGTCTCCTCGATCGGTTGATCCGTCACCGTCCGTGGGGTTCATTGTGTTGTCGTAGGGCATAGTGGAATTGTCTGTCGAGTACGACGGTTCGGCAGTTCTCTGGGACTTGGGGCTCATTCCGTTATCTGTTGCATTGACGGAGTCCACCGTGACGGCTTCGGGCCTTCCTGCGCTGTCCGTTGCATTCACGTTCTCGATCGTGGTAGGAGTGGGAGAGCTTGTGCTGCCTGTGAAATTCGAGCTTTCTGGCGTTCTGGCTTTTGCGGTTACTGAGCTCTCTGTTACGTTAGCATTCTCCAGCGTTCTGGAATGGACGGTTGTTGTGCTATGTGTGGTATTTCCATGCTGCATCGTGACTTCGTCTGTTGTATTGTACTGCGGTTCAGCCGTTTCGCCGGTTGCAGGGCTTCCTGTTACTCTAGTTGCGTTCGAGGATGCCGAGGGTTCCGCACTGGGTCTTGCAGTCATTGCGGAGGAAGTGTTGGTTATTGCAGCGGAGACATTGACGTCTGTGTACGCGGGTGTAGAAGTCGAAGCTAGACGATCAGAACTTTTCGAAGTAGTCACATTGTCGTCCATCGGTTCCCTGCTCGAGATCGTATATGTGGTAGTTGAGTTGTCCGCAATCCTCTCGATCGTCGCCGACGTGGACCATGGTTCTGCGTCTGTTTCTACCTTTTCCTGCCCATCTCCTTCAGTGATCGTTTCATGGAACGGATCTGGAGGTTGAGTGCCCGTGGTCTTCGGTTCCACGCTATGAGACGTAGTTGGACGAGCACGGGTTGTGTAGGTTGTCTCTCCGGTATGGTTCACAGTCTTGCCCGTCGAGGCTCCGTCACTCAACCCTTTGGGTAGAGTTACATTGCTTGCAGTCGTCGGTACCGTAGTAGCCGTTGTGTTCGAAGCTGTAGTAGATACTCCAGGCGCTTTGGATAATGGTGACGTAGATGTTGCGGTATACGTTGCTTTTGAGGAGGTGCTGGATTCGGACGCACTCTTGAGGGTTGAGGTAGACGCTTCGCTGACTGCTGGCTGCTTGTTAGCCTGTTCGGTCGTAGATTGCACGTCTTCCGTACCTGCCGACGAATTCGGGGTTGTGGCGGACTTTGTTGTAGACGAAGACCCAGTTCCCGCAGTTTCTTTGCTGGATTTCGTGGTCTGCGTGGTATCAGTTACGGCTGAATCGGTAGCTGGTACAGCCGAACTCGCACTGCCCATGGCAGGTGTCCCCGATGGCTTGACCGTAGTTGTCGTGGAGGCTTCCGATGATGTAGTACCCGCAGCTTCTACGGTGCTTTGATCCGCAGCTGCCGCTGTCGTGGTGGTTGAGCCGGTCTCACGATTGACCGTTGTCGTGCCCTGACTCGACTGCGTATCGTCTGTTTCCCTCGTTATTGGTGTTGCGGTTGTTCTTGTTGTACTCTTCTCGCTGGCGTCGATGTTGTCTCCAGTTGTTGCAGCAGCCTCTGTAGTCGTTTCCCCATCATCGGTGACTTTACTTGTTGTTGTCGGCTGCAGGGTGGTCTTGTCCACGGTAGTCTCTCCAGCTTGTGTAGTCGTAGCCTCGTTCATCCTCTCGGCTTCCGTTGTTGTCTTCTCCGTATCAACCTGTTTCGTCGTAGTCTCCACCACCGTTGTTGCGGCCGAGGCAATCAGTTCCGTCGTGGTCGTGTCTCTGATCGCAGTCGTCCTCGGCTCAGGAGGTGTACTCGCGACTGTCGTCGCCTCTTTCGTGGTGACGATCGCTGACGTCTCCAAAATCTTCGTAGTTGCGAACTCGGTCGTCGTAGGCCTGTACGCTGTGGACGGGCTGTCGCTGCTTGACGGCAGCGGAGTGATGAGGCCGATGGTCGTCGGATTGAGGCTGCCCGAGACGGTCGACGGCTCGAACGACGTGGTGGTCGTAGTGAGCGGGACTGTCGAGGTGACCGCTGGGTCGGGACTGGTGGTGGTAGTGCCGGGGCTCGCGGCCGGCCCATGGGGCGGCATGCCAGGAGGCCGAGTAGTAGTGGTAGTCGATGAGGAGTGCCCGTTGATGGGCGAGGTGGTAGTAGTGCCCTCATTATTTCTTGTCGTGCTGCCGTCAGGAGCCACCGTTGTCGTCGTCGTTGTTCCTTCAGGCGCATGTGTGGCCGGCGATGGGGTGGTCGTCGACTCCTTGGTTGTTGTTGTACTAGACCCCTTGACTTTCTCGGGCGATTTTGTGCTATCTTCTGGCATTGGAGATGGAGGCAAGGTAATAGTAGTAGTAGAGGTCAAAGGCTTTGTGTTGGTAGATGTGCTTCCGGTTGCTGGTTTCCTTGTCGTAGAACTCGAGGTCGAGGGCTGTCTTGTCGTAGTAGTGGTTGTGCTCACTGTAGACGGCTGGGCAGTAGTAGTGGTTGCTGTGGAGTGCTTCTTCGTTGTGGCCGTTGAGCTGTTCTCCACGGTGGAGGTCCTCATCGTCGATTGCACTGTCGTTGACGCTACAGTAGTCGACAGTGCCGGGACGATGGCTGCGATCTTCGTGTAGTTGACGTCGGACAGCGAGACGGTAGACTGATAAGAGGACATTCTGCTTTAGTCTGGGATTTCTGCATCAATGAGCTTTCAGCATGTTCGTAATGTTTTGCAATCGAAGAGATAATTTAATTTCATCGAAAAATCTTGGTTTAAAACTAAGCTCTCCCCGCGAGTCTAATTCAAACCTGTGCAGTGGAAGAAGTCACAGCTTGCGTCTGAAATAAGGTTATCCCGAGACGTTCACTGGTGCAAAGATAAAATAATTTAAAAATAAAACTGAAATACCGTTGTCAACCATGCCTCGATCATTGCGTCGTCGACGCATGTGAAGTCTGCAAAGGAAAGCATATCGTAACCGTCCTCACATTCCACGAATAACTGGTAGTTGAAAGGAATAGCTTCTTCTTCTATACTCAGTTCGTAGTCTTATCGGATCTCACTATTGGCTTGCGCTGCTGCAACATGGAGAAATGCGCCGAAGAGCAGAAGTCGGACGTCCATTCAACCTGGCTAAATCGGTTCCTTTTAGACGATATGTTTCGTTGTTTTGGTGGCCAGACGCGTCGTGTTTATGAATGATGTGTGAAACATAAGCATCAAAAGTAACCGATTTTAAACCTCTAAACCTGACACGGTTCGCGTTAGAGACACAGAACGGGTTAGAACATCATTGCCCAAGGCACCGAAGGCGAAACTTTCGACCGTATCTCGAATAGAGACTAGGGGAGTGGCTGCCTCCGCTACCTCGCGTCTCCCCGGCGATTCCCATTACGAGCATCGCAGAGTTTCGGATTCCCATTTGCTGCTAGGCTACTGGAAGGAGGAAGCTTCCTACTGTTTCTGGAACGGATATCGATTGGAGGATAGCTATTACAAGTTCCACGAAAGTTGACAAAAAGTACGCAAACGATTGCGAACTGTCTATGCAAATACGCGCGCTGATCTACCTCTCCGGCTCCAATTTTCTTGCGATTATATTAATTTCTGCCATGGGAACACGTAAGGAGTCAATTGGATAGCGTAATCAGCGGGAATAGCTTGTTATTTCAATCAAAAGTATTAAATCGTTCCGTTTTTGAGGACAACTCCCGTGGAACCTGTAATAGCCATCCGAAACAGAGGTGAAACGCAAAAAAACGTAATGTGAGACACTACGTGAATTATTCGATTATAATAGTTATGCCAATTATTAACCTTGCTTGTATAAACATGCACGCAGTGTAAATATTATCAAGACTCTTCCTAGAATCTTGTCTCTGCGTATTTACAACAGCCACAAAGAATTAGCTGCTTTATCAGAACAGCCATCCAAAGACAACAATTGCAGTGCATCCATCGACGTAATTTATTGCAGTAAGCTCATAATCCGATGCACTCGAAGAAGCGGGCGGTTCGGGCGCGCTTCTCGCACGTCCTCCCATCCCGGCCACACGAATATCCCCTCGGGCAGCAACCGTGCCGGCAGCAAGTCGCCTGCAAGAGAAGAAGACAAATGGCATGCGAAAGCCGGGAACCTGGGTGAGGAAACGGTGTAAAATTAGCATGTAACGATTACTTTTGAGCGAATCTAGAAGTGGATGTCGTAGATGGGGATATGATTGACGAAAGGTTCGCTAATTGTAAGCTCATTCCCACTTCGTTTGCACTCTCTTCACGCAGCTCCGCCCTTTCCGCCGGAAATTGGAATGAGAGAAAGAGCGGAGCATTGTCGTCTCAACCGTACCTCTCCCAGCGGACAGCAGGCCACGCAGTCCTCGCCCGTTTCTCGGTCTACCATTGTGCAGCAGGTCGCGCCCGCACGGCAGCCGTCACAGAATACCGGATTGACGAGTTTCTGGAGCGTTTAGAGCAGTCTTTTTGACAAGCGCCTCCCACAACATTATATACAGTTCATGTAAAGAGGTGTATTTTTTCTTACAGCAATACTCACTCTTCATAAGAGCTTGTATTTGGCCAGTGACAGTAACGCAATTACAAAGAGTGAATTTGCAATAACAGGCCTCTCACCCCTCGCTCTGTCCAAATGGGCTTGGGCGAAACGTAGGAGACGATGGTCTTCGGAGCGACCTTCGTCGAGGGGAACTTCTTCGAAGAAAGCGAAGTACAGCATCCAATGCGCCCGCTGTCGAGTAAGCAGCACGTTGAACCTTCGAGATTCTCTTTAATTACGCATCGTACGTCGCAAAGACTGGTTGACAAATCCGGTATAGTACGGTATTGTACCGGACTAGACGGTACAATAGCTTCCTGACGCACTGAGGAGGTCTTAAAACTATTCCACCGATTTCTAGCTTCCCCATGGTCGGTTTCTATGTGAGGTATCGTCCAATTTTCAAAATTCGGCTTTTTACGGGTTGTTTTGCCACTTGCTGCGCGCCCGAATTGCGCAGCGCAGACCATAATGTTTTGCAGCACACCAAGTGACGGGGGACGCGCGAATTGGATGGCGCTCAAAAATGGTCAAAATGAACGAATTTCAATAATTTATGTGTAGCTTACGTATAAAAAGCGTACGGAGAACCTAAATCTCAAAGGAATAAGTTGGAAACCTCCTGAGTGCGCCAGGAGGCTATTGTACCGCTCAGTCCGGTACAATACCGGACTACCTATACCGGATTTGTAAACCAGTCTTCGAGGCGTACGATAGTTATTCCTTAAACAGTCAAGCACTTTTCTGCACCTTGGCATATCTCAGTACAAATCCTGCTCAACTTACTTCCTCTTACTTCAGGGCGCACATTAGGCGTTACGAGCAGTTTTCAATTCTAATTAAAGGGAGGAAGCAGCCTCTAACGAAAAGTTTTAAAATTCGATGAAAATTCTTCTAGGGTTTCAAAGTGTGCGGGAAAACATAGTAACAATAAAAAAATCGAAGAAAAAACTCGAAAATCGCATGCTTTATTTTTTCGTTCCGGGTTTCCGTCGTTGAGAAGAATGTCGCTTTTGGTTTAATTCCTTCCGCTAAACACAGTAGCGTCGTCGTTGAGCGAAATTTCAAAAAATCATTTCACGAATACTATTAATTTTTATCATTTTTCTTTTTGGTTTTATACTAATTACGGCAAAATTTTTCATATAAGCTTCACTTGAAAATCACTTCCATGTCCCTTTAAAATACCATCACCAAGACGGTGTTCATACCGGGAGGACAACGACTGGTGTCACTGCACTCGACGTCCCTCCGGTCTTCATCTCCTATAACCCGGCTGTGATCGACCTTCCGGTCACCTTCTACAACCCGGCTCCGGTCGACCTTCCGGTCTTCTTCTACAACCCGGCTCCGGTCGGCCGGCCGCTTGCGCTGCATTCGGGTAATGCTGCCCTGCAAAAGCAACTTTTCTTCCTACAAGCAGGCAAGGTGATTCCGAAGTTTTTAGCCTCTCGATTAAGGTTACTCTGATGAGAACTGATGATATCGATTAGATAGTCGCTCTGATAGTAACTATGATGCCCAACTTAGTTAGCTTACTTAATAGCAAATAATGAAAATTCTTTCTCAATTTCTATCACTTAAAAAGTTTCTAAATTACATGTCTTACATGCTTCTTACATGCTTGTCCGCACGTGAAAACGTATTCAATAAATAAATATGGAACTCCCCCTCCCCACTCACCCCTCTCCCAGTACAGATCCCCGCCTCCTCATCGCACGTCTCCCCACCCGGACAGCAGTGAAGGTGGTCGGCACAGCACACCGCCCCGGGCATCGGGCAGCACCCGTACTCGCCTGGGGGCACGTCTGAGGGGACGAGTGGGAAACACCCAATTTCGTCTACTCTTGCAGGCAAAAGTGTACTACAAATGACGCTTTCAAGTCCGCTTGGAAGCAGTTAGTCCTTTGCATGCCAATTTTTTTCGTGTTTTGTAAAATCTCTCCGAGAGGCCGAGAAGAGAACGAACCGTCGGCCAGCAGACAGCACGTCTCGTCGTCCTCGCACGTGTACTCGGGATTGGGGCAGAGCATGGCGAGCTAGCAATAATCATAGTGGAATAAAAAGATAAGTCAGTGAAGCATTCCGAATATCAGACGAGAGGGTGTGCAAAAGTGAGAGAATTAGACACTCATTTTGGAATGAAAGTAATTGACGGACCGGTTTACTCCACTATATTTATGCTCCGTTCTCTAACTGCATCACAAGTGTTCGATTTAGGCAATTCGATTCCACTTTAGAAGTAATCCGTTTTGAATTCTCCAGGAGCAGGATGATTCTTCTCGTACATCATGGTGGAAAACAACCAATTTTGGATCAAAGATCAAAGAACAATATCCTTGACCTTTGATCCGAAATAAAAGATCAAAGATCAATATCTCGATTGTCCTGCATCTGCAGCCTGCACTGGAAGCTGGAGAAGAACTCTCAGTCAACGAGAGTCTACGTAGACAGCAAAAGAGTAAACTTAAGTTCGTGGAGCATTGCGGAGAACAGATAAAATAGTTACCGTGCCGGACGAAAGAACCAAGATGGTGGCTAGGCAGCGAAGCATCTGAACCATAATTATTTTTCCTCTTTTTATTGGGTGATGTTTCACGCTTCTATAAATGTAAAAACATTAAAACATGAGAAACCATTAACAAAGTATCCTAATCTAGCCTTTTTCAGAACGACAGCGTCGTTTAGCGGATGAAAACAACAAGGACTAGTGGAGGTCAAGTGATCGTGCACCATAGCTGAACGGTCCTCCTTATCAAGTCTTATCAAGGGGACGCGGGCCAGCGCACAGCTAAGCAGTAGATACGGAGAGGACGGGATAATATTATTTATCGAAAAAAGTCCGTCAATAAATCCTTCCGACTTTGTCTGGACTCTCTTCGTACCGCTTCGCTCCCCCACCCCGTCGGAAATTGGAGTTGCGGCAACAAAGATTTTCCACAACCGTAAACATAATTTCTCAGACACGCAGAAGGAATTCCGAGAGAAAAATTGAAGACGCAGAACGAGATAAACTCCAGTAAATACAACAAGCTTTACCCTCACCAACTTACAAACAGCACGGAAACAGCGTAAATAGCATAAATTAGGACGGGACGGAGTCCGGACTGGACTCCATAATTTAGAATCCAATATCCGTGAAGTATTCTGCGGTTCGGGCGCGTCTCTCACACGACCTTCCATCGGTTCCACATCGGTAGCCCTTCGGACAGCATCCATGACGACAACAGGTGGCCTGCAACAGATCCTATATGACTAACGAAAACAATCGGATTCTATCTCCGCAGTCGTAGAGGGCAGGCTATAATATGACGGTCTTTCGCAGACTCTATCTTTAGGATAGCTAAAAGTAGGCCATCCAACTCCTCCCCGAGTCCAGTAGTAGGTATCGTAACAATACCCACTACCGTACTCTACCGTACCCGTAACTCACATCACCCAGCGGGCAGCAGGCAAACTCGGCGTACGGGCCCTCCTCATCGTCGTAGGCCAGACAGCACGTGGCGTCGGGACGACAACCGTGCGACGTACCACAGGAGACCGGGTGCTCCAGCTTCTGGAAGGACAGACTAACGAGAGACTATATTTTTAAATTATTCTTAAAAGAATAATGCGTTCCCCCCGTGTGTAGTCATCATAAATTCTTCTCCTACGGTGCGAGCAAGGATAGTTTGCCCATAATTGGTAAGATAGCGCGGAATGGGAACGGGACCGTTTTCTTCGTTATGTGTCAGAAGCCTGTCTGCATAACTAGACAAGAGCCCTGCGCAAATAAAGGAACGTGAACGCTTAATCGAAATCTTTTCCTTTTTTGGCGTCCTCCACAGCATTTGCAGCAGTGCATTTAGTAAAGTACATTTTGAGCGGTTTCTCGTTTCCTGATAGACGGTTGAATATAACCGAATTCCCCGTTTGGTGCCATAAGTGGCCAGAAACATTTATTTAGAAAAGTTCTTCACTAAAAGCGAAAATTTCTTGACACTGGAGCGTAACTGGTGTGTCCTCTATTATCCCTAATGGCGTACATACCTCCTGGCGGCTCTCGACCACCTGCGGGAAGACGTAGTCGACAGCGGGCTTAGGTGCCGTCTTCGTCGAGGGAAACTTGGTGAGCCACGCCGTCGACATGTACGCCTGTAGGGGAGAGATTACGAGAGGGTCCACGGAATTTGTCCACAAACACGAAACGATTTAAAACATTTGATTGAAATTTAAAAAAAAAAACTATTCCCGTTGGCTATCCGAATGATTCAAGATCAAGAACTAGAGTTCGACAAATGATAAGGAGAAATGTGATCAAGATGACAATCGCTACCATATCTAGTTATCTAGTTATCGGGCCAGTTGTGTAGATTAGATTAGATTAAACAAAATAAAGTATTTACCGAAAGGTGCTCCATGACAGTTAATCGATCAGATACCTCGTTCATGCAGCGCTCGCCGGCCGGGTCGCATCGGAATCCCTCGGGGCAGCAGTGCATCTTATCCGCGCAGCACGTTGCCCGAGGGGCCGGACAGCAGCCGAACTTGCCCGAGTCCATCTGGCAACACGTCGTCGCTGCAAGGATGAGGGGCTAGATAATTGAACTCAGCTAAATTTCCCCAGCCGGCTGGTGAAATTTGGGCGGATTCGCGCCGTGGGGAAATTTCGCTGTGTGCGTTTTGTAATAATTTCAGGCTTATGGCTGTGTCTGGAACAGCATCTGCACAAGGCGCTGTCTCTCGCCGGACATTTGAAATGATGAACTGACGGAGAGTTTCGTTTCACTATATTCCTCTCTGCTCACCGGGCGGGCAGCGGGAGTGGTCGGAGCACTCGACGTCGGCATTCTCCTCTCCAGAATCCCCTCTCGACGACTCCTCGTCGCTGCGCGTCGCCGGCCGCTTCCGTTGCAGGGCACTGGTCAGTCCCTGAATAGATACGCTCTACGGTTGGGAGACCGATTCATAAAGTGCGTCATTTACATCACTGCACACCCCGAGAGAGGGATGAGGAATGAAGAGACGCGAGGTGTAAACGATGCACTTTATGAATCGGTTTGCCAAACCTAACACACTCATACACTGCGCGAAATTTCACCACCATACAGCACCTAGTGAATCATTCACCAGACAAATTTCACCAGCCCGCTGGTGAATGGAGCACAATTCACCAGCGGGCTGGTGAAATTTGTGTGGTGAATGATTCACTAGGTGCTGTATGGTGGTGAAATTTCGCTGAGTGTATTCATAATATGAATATGAATATGATTGCATAATTATACACAATGCGTCAGTTCAACATCCCCAACTGTCGACGATGATGAAGAGAGGAGTTTTAGAGGTGTTTAGAGGGAATAATAAATAATATAAAATAAAAAGATTAAAAAATAAAGCTAACATCGGTCCGGCGGCACGCGCCGGCCTCCACATCGCACGTGGCTCCCGAGGGACAACAGTGGACCTTATCCTGAAGTATTTTAATTAGCTATATTAATAATAAATAATACTATTCTAATAATAGTGATATTTTATATATCTAGTCAGACCTCTTCTTATGAGCATGGATAATGCCAAAAGCGGTATTTGCAATGATAGACAAAAAAATAAATCTAAAATTACCTGACAACAAACCGCATCTGGCATCGGGCAGCAGCCATAATCGCCTGAATGAGGAGTTCGAGCAGCCGACCGTCCGGATCAATTCACAATTAGTGGAATTCATAGCGAATTACGGGGAATTCATCATGGAATTCATTGTGAATTACTAGACTTTGAAAGCCAAACCTTTAATTGCATTATTATGACACCGAGAGAGTGGTGAGGAGCCCGGAAGAATGAAGAGTGTCAGGCGATAAATGCGCTAATCGCTTGGCTTTCAAACCCTATGAATTACCAATAAAACTGTTAGCACCAATAATTTCGAATTTATCTCGACAGATTGAAATAATAATTCAAGTTTTATATATTTTTTGCATTCCCATTTCCGACCTCCTTCCAGTTCGCAGCAGGTCGAGGCGGCGTCGCATTGGAACTCGGGATTCGGGCACTTCTTCGAGAGCTGCAAGTCGGGAACTTTTACCGATTGGATTACAGCAGGCTAAATAATGTATATATTATTGTAAATTAACAATTATTGGCTATAATTTATTATTGGTCGACCGTTCGCCTAACGGTCTACCAGGTCTGCGCACAGTAAAAAATAGTTTTAGCCGTAATTTACAGGGATCAAAGAGAATAACTTGGGGAGTAAATCTGCAAAATCAAACCGTAAATATCTCCATTCATCTCCGAGAACGAGCTCGAATATATTCTTCTGTTTTCTAGTATTCCATCCATCTTGTTATTAGGAATAATTTAAAATAATACTGCACTATCTATGTACACCCGTGATAAAATCAAAAATTTTAAATCTAAGCCAACGGAAATTTTCCCGAACGATTGTAGCAATACGTACCGTAACAACTGCCGTCAAAGCCAACACGATTGCAAGGGAACGAAGCATCCTAAAATGAAGATATTTACATGCAGAAGTGTAGAAATATTCAAAAGTAATACAAAAATAATACGTGAAATTTACTGATATCAGAGGCAAATAGATTGACGGAATGCTCGAATGACCCGAGAGAGAGAGACGGCCTTATCACTGTAGAGTACTTATCAATCGGACTGAGATGGAAGGGTGGTGGTGGAGGACACGGCAGAGAGGAGACTTGGAATGGTTTAGGGATGGAGGGGGGGGGGGTTAATATAGATTTACCAGTACAACGATTAAACTAGGATCCCTCGACGGAAATTTACATATCTACTTTTGCCACACATCAATTTGTTCTCAAGATGAAAAAGGATAAAGGAATGAATGAAAGAAGACTGTAGGGAGATAAATATTCTTCGTGTTTTTCATGGCAACGTATAGATAAATGCGCTCCCTGAAATTGAGAAATATATATCTAGGCAGTCCTTGCATCGGTATTTCGAAAACTCCGCTGCGAAGAGGGGCAAGTAAACAGAATTGGTAGTGAGCAAACGAATGATTCATGTGTTGAACGGAAGTAGGTTTATCTCGCTATGATAGCGAGCCAGACTACAGAAACAATATGGATTGAACAGGTCTCGGAATCACAATGCGGAACGTCATTATAATTAAATAAAACTCTATTTTCAAATCCCAGACACAGCTATCCTCATCTGGATGAATGGGAGAATGTGGACTCGCCACAGTGTTCTGACAACAGCCAAAATGTTAAGCGAACTAGATGCCGAAAAATAACCCTGATTTCGGCAGGAACTCTTGCACGGAAAACACCTTATCCTAAGAATTTTGGCTCGTTCACTTAACATTTAGAACATTGTGTCGCAAGGGGTGCAGCACAACTTTTGTAAGGTCAGGTCATGGTTTGTCAGTTGAGAATTTATTTGCCGGTTGTGGAAACGGAACGAAGATATGTGGTATAGATCCTCCATAGGATAGATTTGTATGCAAATTTAGAAAATGGATGCAATGAAGTTAGGAAATTGGAGAGACGCATAGACAATTTCAATTGGAGACAATTTGACATTGGCTTAACATCGTGGAGGCGTGATCTAGGCTGACCACAATTGTTACTCGTTTGAATGTTTCGAGCAACCTAAACACAGCTTAGCACTCTTACAATTGTGGTTAGTATGGGACAAAGATTGGTGACGGTTAGAAAATTCTAAGAGTATGGGAGTTTTTAAAAGATCCATAATTTCATATTTTTAAAAGTTCCATAATCTTTAAACTTTATCTTGAAGGAAAAAGGATTAAGTTCCATTACTACTAATTACTATTATTAGTAATGGAGCTTCACAAGGGCGTAAACTTTCTAAGCTACCCTGTGCACGTGAGACAGCATTCTTGGAACGTTATAGCCTACCTACCTCGCAAGGGTGTTTTGAAGAGCGCAACGGTGAAGTGACGAATGTCCCATCTCGGAGATCGAAATGAAGAATAATAGTCTAGTAATGCAAATTCAGTACACTACTATTTTTACTATCATCCTCTAGCTAGGACTTGCGTCAATGGAGTAAGTGACTATGTAACATGAATCCTCATCCTTTATTACATATCACCGTCTCGCAACCAAAAGATTTAACGATTGGGCTAACTGCACTAAATACATTCTCTCATTAATACGATGAACAATTTAAGACCACAACATCGTGGTCATAGGGAAGTCTCTTTCGTGGCCATATCTAGGTCATAGCCTGATAGAATAGCGCTCAGATAGTTAGGGAGGATAGGATTAAACATAGAGTGGTGCAAAAAAGCGCAAAAGTGCAGGAAAATCGACGAGCTCGTCGAAATGCATAGCCCATCGCTCGTCGCAATACACTGCACAAGGAAACCATAAACTGTCGGGGGTGTGCCTTCCCTTTTTCATCTTCTTCCCTCTTACCCATCTATCCCCCCCGTCTAGCCATCACACCCGTGATCAGAACAATCGGCGTGACCGGGTTAGTTATTCGATGAGCAACTGTCTGGCAGTAATGGGGGGGGGGGCGGACGGTGCGATTCATAAAGCGCATTAGAGTTGGAAATTATCATTTTTCCGGACGATTGCTCTTCGTCCATAAAAGTGAACCGATTTCTCTAACTATGCGATCTGTATTGCTCAGGGGATCTTGGCTCGATCTTTTATACGGTATTTAGATTATCCGAGCATCTAAACATAGTCGTGAAAGGACTCGATTGCACATAATCGTGTATTTTATTCAGGATAAGATAGCACCCTTTCCGACCCTGTCTTACGGATAGTCAGAAAGGTAAGCAAAGTGTAAGTACGGCTATTTATTAGCACTCAAGACCCGCATCAAGTACTCTAGATAGCTGTGCTACCTCTAGATCTAGCTAGTGTTCTTTCATTCCTCTTCTCCCGCTCTCGCTATCGCTTTCGTTATCCCGTCCGTATCCTCGTGAGATCGGGAAGAGAAGGAACACGGATGAAACAATCGCGCATTCCCAGGGGGGGATTTAAGCTAATCATTCTCCTGATTTCAGGTCCATCCAACGCTTTCGCTTTGTCGTGCCTTCGCTGTTCGATACGCGCTCTGCTGACGGATTAGCGAAATATATTTATTTCGACTAGATAGATAGATATTTATGCAGTTTCATGGAAACGCGGGTAATGAGAACAAAATGAAAGAGAATAAAATGACACAGGAATTAGCACCAATGACAATGGGATGAATAATTGAGTGTGCACAGGTAGCCTAGACAAATTAAAGGCTCTCGCGGAATGCACGAAGAAGCTATTCATTCTGTAGTTCTGACTCTTAGTTGAATAGGCCAACTGAAACCCTGGTCCTCTGCAAGTGGATCTTCGGATACTGTAATGATGACTTGTTTTATTGGAAAGTCTAATATTTCCGTAAAAAAGATTGAAGAGCATCCTGTTGTCAATGCTCTTCCTCCTTTTTTCGAGGCTATCGAGGTTTAGTTCCGTATTCCTAACGTTATGAGGTGGCATGTTATTCCAGGTTTTGCCATAGCAGCGTTGATATAAACGCCTTGTAAAGTAATGCTGGACCTTTTCAAGAGAAAGAATGTCTTTCTTTTGATAGGGGCTATAAACCGTTGTTCCGCTTTCTATGATTGGGCGAATATAGATAGTATATGCACTGAGGAGCACTGCAGGATTTTTGGTTCTGAGAGCACGAAGCAAGAGGTTAAGTGCCCTCCTGGCCTTAGTACTAACTATGAGAACATGTGAAGAGAACTTTAAATCATGATCGATTTGAAAGCCAAGGTCTCGAATTTCACTCTTTGACTATACTAATGTAATGCTTGCGGATAGCATTTGCTCCAATCTAAATTACCTTAAAACGGCTATCCTTTTCAATAGTGGATCGCGGACGGAACTGATCCAGTGAGAGTGCAAGGGCTGGGTATAGTGACAATCCCGACATTCTCACTCTCTCTCTCTCCTTTCACTCCCTCCTACTCTCCCTCCCTATATTTCTCGCTCTCTATCCATCCCTCTCCCTCCCCTATCCCACCGTTACCGCCTTAATGGGTCAGTCTCTAGGCGCAGAGAATCAGCCTCAGGGCTCCTTTCATTTCCATTCTCCCTCCTCTCCCCTCTCCCTCCTGTTCTCTCTCTGAATGGAGATCTCCTCTCAATCCCCCTCCTCAAGCTTGTCTTTTCGCCTCCCTAAAGAACCCTCCATTCCTATGACTAAAGCCCTCCCTTTGCCTTTCATCGATTTGTGTAGGCTCACTTTAGCTTGATACGGTTAATTGGGAGAAATCGAAAACCCCTCGTTGATTATCCTTGCGACTTAGTAAGATATAAGTTACATGTAGTGTAACTTACATCTGCACACAACATGCAAGAAGACACATATAAGTTATTCCTTCATTATTCATGTTCCACCATTCGCACATCATTCTGCCTCATATTTTCGCTTTTCTCATTCAATTTTCCGCGCTGCGCATTATATGAAGCATAAATATATTTAGCATGGAGCTCACGGAGAAAAAAAACAACGGAATAGGAAACAATTATGTCCGGAACGGAAAATTTAATGCGCAGATCGACAATAGATAGACCAAGAGCCAAAGAGTAAGCAGAAATGAGGAAGGGTAAGCTTATGAGGAATGGCTTTGGCGGTGCAATTCGTGTTCTTCTTCCCTTTCATCAGTCCCGATTGTTCTTGTCTGGCTGTTATCCTGTTTCCTCATCTATATCTAGAGGCAATGCTTTCTCCAGGAAGCGCAAGGCTTGATATTTATCGCATTTGAATTTTAGATTTTTTTGAGATTTTTTTTAGATTTCCCTACCTTGTTCGGTTCTTTCTGATGGTTGTGCGTCACCCTCTATTAGAGGTTCCATGGGAGCTATCCACAAATACGGAACGATTTAAAACTTTTGACTGAAATAACAAACTATTCCCGTTGATTACGGCATCCAATTGAAACTTACGTGTGACTATCGCAGAGATTAGTAGAATCGTCAGAAAATTGAAACCTGAGAGTTATATTTATTTGCATAGACAGTTCGCAATCGTTTGCGTACTTTTGGACAAATCTCGTGGAACTTGAAATATCTATAGCATAGGGTGCGTTATCAATAGAGCATTCAATTCGGGTATTTTTTATCTATATGTTTCGTACATCACCGCGACGCGTCTCGTCACCGAAAGCAACGAAACATAGATATTAGTCGAAAGGACCGGAATGCTCTAATTATCGATCTAAACAGCTCTAATTAGCTCTAATTAGCTTTAATTAATGCTCTAATTATTGATCGTGAAATATTACATCCATCATAAAGACCCGAATGTAATGCACTAATTTGGAGAGATCTACTGACGTGTCTGTTATTCTGATTCTATGCAGATGTCGTCGACAGACACGAAGAACAGCGACGTCCTTCCGCCCAACTTCGTCTTCTCCGCCGACGATCCCTTCTACTACGGACCGGCAACCTGCGAGTTCCTGCACTACAAGTGGGCAGCCTGCATCATTCATTGTTTCATTCATTCATATATAAAACAGACGAACGTATGCTTGTTCTTAGTGCAATTATTGACGATACTGGCTGAAACGCGCTCACGGTGTTCTGACAGCAGTGAAAATGTTAAGCGAAGGAGAAGCCGAAAAAAACCATGATTTCGGTAGGAACTCTCGCACGGAAAACACCGTATCCAAAGTATTTTGGCTCGTTCGCTTAACATTTAGAACACTGTGCGCCGATTTCCTAAGGCTTAGGACAATTTTCCGCTACACTGAGCGAAATTACCCCAGCTTTACGCCTTATGGGGTAAATTTTACACCGACTGGCTGGGGTAAATTTGAAATTACCCCAGATGGCGTAAACCTGGGGTAATTTCGCTCAGTGTAGTTAATGAAGAGATCGGAGTATTTAGACATGACGTTTACAGATGGAACGTTTGCGTCAATAACTAATATAATTGTGGATTAAAAAGATAAGTTGGAAAATCATACCGAAGGTTAGGCGAGAGAATGTGCAAAATTGACAGAATAAGACTCATTTTGGAACGGAAGAAACTGACGGATTGGTTTATTCCACTATAGTATAATAATTAATAGTCAAGAAAGTTCATTTTCAGGAGTGCCGCGCTGACCGGTGCATCGATCGAGTTCGTCATGCAGGCTGCCGGAACGGCCGTCGCCTTCTGTGAGTCCATCGTAATCAATCTTATGTTCCGCCTTAAAAAAAAACAAACTTGAATGATACCACACGCTAAAAATTCACAGGCGCTACTGAACTTTCGAGATGATTGTTGACCAACTTTTTAATCATTAAATATAGTGGAATAAAACGATCCACCCGTTTCTTCCTGTTCCAAAATGAGTCTAGTTCTCTCAATTTTGCACACTCTCTCGCCTTATACTCGGAATGATTTTCCGACGGATCTTTTTAAAGGCCCCTCTGAGCACATTGCTATACCTTAAGAGTATATTTTGAACATTCCTTCATTTTTGTCCTTATCAGAAAACATATGTCTGCATTCCTTCAGTAAGCGATGCCTAGGAATCAGACCGCTCGCGCGATACAGTATTCACGAAATGACATTCGTATTCGCGGTCCCTGAAGAGCAATGTAACTTTGCATACAACTTCTCGCCTCATTTAAACAGCGGGGAATGTCGGGAAAAAGATGCAAATATAGGAGTGTAGGTTTTCGACAATGCTCTTTCAGATGAAAGAAAGAAACCAAGGGGTTAAAAAGTGCTCAGAGGGGCCCTTTAATCATTAAATATCCGTGAAGTTACTCCCCCTGTTCAGATCTGTACAACAACCTCAAATCCCTCGAGTACTTCGTCGTACTCTTCATGGCAGTCTTTCTTATCGTATCGACGCTTATGACCATTCTGATGGTACGGAACGGAGCTTGTGCATTTCTTATCCATTTTTTGCGTATTTTTTAAGATTTCAACATTTTGCGATTGAAATCGCATTATGCAATATGACTAGATGCACCTGCATCACAACGTTCTAAATGTTAAGCGAACGAGACAAAATGCTTAAGATACGCACAGTGATTCGACCCTAAAGGGAGTGCGGCATTATGACGTTTAGAAAACGTCGTCCGCGCCGTGCACTCACAGGCACACCACGGCCTACTCTCTAAAGGAAATTTTGGCGCTCGCGCACCAGTTTATCATTTTTCTTCCGGTTTTTTGCCTTTATTTGTTGAATATTAGGGAAAGTTTCGTATATTCAAAAGATCTAA
>LS843295.1:456500-479393 GCA_900490955.1 Micoletzkya japonica
GAGAATACATTCAAGACAGTAGAAACGGAATAACACAGAAAGAACGGCAATACAGAGAAAATGAACGATGAAAATGAGGAGATCAGTGGGATGCCCGCCAAGGGGGGAAGAGGGTGCGAAGGATACGTCCGTCTCTCCCTTGATCAATAGCAGCCCTATTCCCAAGTACCGTGCGCAAAATAGGTCAGATACATGATCTTGAAGTTCCTTTTTCAAGATAATGGGCGAAATACGAAATTTTCGAAACTCATATTTTTGTATTTGTAATCTACTTTACCATAGGGACCGATCGCTGTATAGATCTGTGACACTTTAGGTACCCTTTAAGTATCAATTTTCTATTTTCTATTTTTTTAATCAATTTTCCAGATTCCTGGAACTGGAATTGGTAACGATTTCAGGACTCATTCGTTGAGCGGTGTACATCAAAACACGAATAATTAACAAATAATCTATTAGAATAAAAGAACGCATAAATGGAATAATTGAATACCTTCGGTGTCCCGTCCTCATTCTCCGTTTCGTCTTTGGACTGTAATTCAATTTTCTCATTTCCTTTGTTACCGTACGCTTGTCTACGCTGTTTCTTTATTCCTAATTCGTATATTTCACAAACAGATTTAGAATTAATAACTCTTTTATCATTTACTTTTAAAGTGGATTAAAAAGATCCGTCGTTTTAGCGAATGCTATATGTTATGATGCTTCTGCGATTTGCAGACTCGATCTACCACGAAACTGATGACGTAATAAAGTAAAACAATATATGTATTGCTTCGACTGCAAATTCGTCTATTTTTGTGCACTTTCCCCCCAATTCAGTATGATCCACTGACAAGTCTTCCTTCATTTCACCACAACTCGCGTAATAAAGAAACGCAATCGCTACCTCAGTGTCGTTTTCGGTATTCCTGCTGCTCGTCCTGTTCGTGCGACGATCGGTCACACTGTGGGCCTACAAAATTATCTGACACTTATGCCTCTAAAATTTCGTTATATATTCGCCAACATCTCTTCCGTAAGACTTTTCCGTCAATATTTAATTGTCTATTTAGTAAAATATGTGTAAAAAATCATTATTTCGCTAAAAAAACCAGCCTCGCTCGTTTCCTTGTTCTCCTTGCTCCGCTTATCACGGCTGTGCCGCTTCGAGGTTGCCTTGGACGGTAGCGGGGGATAGTCAGGGGGAGGGGGAGGAGGGGGATAATGAGGAGGCGGAGGGGGCGGAGGGGGCGGAGGGGGAGCGGGTGTGGGATGGGGCAGGGTGGCGACCGGCTGCGCGGGCGGTGGGCCTAAGAAGGTTAATTAGATAGTGTATCTCTTTAAAAGATTATTATCATAATACTAATACGGTTTGCGTACAGAAATATAGATGACACAGAAGTTTAGATGGGGTCTAAAGTTACAAGGACACATTTGGATTGCGCTTCGCTCCGGAATTTGGAAGTAGACAGGAAAGTGGACCTAGTTGTTTTTTAAATAAAATTTCTGATTTTGTTTTCATAACACCATCTCAGTTATATTTCATACACTTAGTTGTAAATGAAAGAAATAAACGGGGGGTTCGGGGGCGAAGCCCCCCCCCCCCCCCCCGACTAAGAAAAAGAAAATATATATCAAAAATAAAAGCATACATCTATAGTGGAATAAACCGATCCGTCCGTTTCTTTCGTTCCAAAATGAGTCTAATTCTCTCACTTTCGCACACTCTCTCGTCTTATATTCGGAATGATTTTACGACGGATCTTTTTAATCCACTATATTACTAAAAAAATCAGCAACTTAGTTGACAACTTAGTCCTGCTATAAAGAGAAAGCTACAGGTTCCCAAAGTCCTGGGAAAAAATTAGATCACCGCGCAAAGCTCAGTAATTTAGCTAACCTAAGTTAGCCCACGCGTAACTTAGTTCACCTAGTTGTCAGAATTACGTCTCCTAATAAATACGTATGAAGTGAAACATCCCCCGGGAAAATGTGCCTAATTGAATTAAATGGTATCGATTTGCGAGCTCTAATTACTACCCTCTAGATAGTGCCATCCCGTAGACAGCTTACCGTGGTCGCTGGCGTCGCCGAGTGCCTCGTACAGGTCCGTCTTATCGAGGTCCTTCTTCGCCGCCTGCTGTTGCTGCTGCTGTTTCTGTTGTTCTTGTTGTTTTTGTTCCTCCTCTTCTTGCTGCTTCTTCTGCTTACTGGACGGCACGGCGAAGTAGTCCGCCTGAACATGCGTGGCAGAATCCGAGGACGCGACTTTGAAATGAACTTTCGATCTGGCAATTTGCCAAATTACGGGACGGCCGTCAGTCCGTTCGCAGTCAAAGAGGGAATGCGATTAAACAGTAAGCGTCAAAGTAGCAGAAGTTTTTCGTCAATAACACCACGCCAGCGAAGCTTGCCTAGTCGGCTGGGGAAATTTGGTCTAGGAAGGTCATGGGGAAATTTCGCTCACAGCATTCTGCACGGTGTAGAATTCGTTAATACAGACGCACGGTGTGTCTAGAAGCGAATTAACCACTAGTTTTGAATTTTCTCAAGTACGGCTAAACGAATCTGCACCAAATTTTCAGCGCTGCTTGACTTCATAGTAGTGAACCTAGGATTTTATATTCAGAATTTTTCGTTCTCCTACAGGATCGCATCTTATGCTGGAAACCGCTATCACAATATTCTGCCGCAATGCAAAATCTTTGGAAAGCGAAACATCTCTCATCTCTGACATCTCCTAATACGGTATGTTCGATATTGGAACGTTCGGAATTCCGTGCGCTGTGTGTACTTACTAGGATTTGAAAACCAAGCGCGATTAGCGTACTTTTTTTAATCTGACTCGCTTCATTCTCACATGTTCCTCATGACCCTCTCGATCTCATTAAAAGGTTTGGTTTTCAAAGCCTAGTACGTACGTCCTTTCCCGGAGGAGGCGGTGGAGGCGGAGGAGGAGGTGGTGTCGGAGTCATGTTTTCCAAGGCCTCGTACTGATCACTCGACTGAAACATACTGTGTACGACGAAAATTTGCCGTCAGTCGCCTCATTCCTACTTCCGACGAGGGAGCGGAGCGGGATGAAGACAGTACTGACACGAAGTAGGAATGGGTTTACCGACGGAATGTTTTCGTCAATTACATTTACAGGAATGTCCACTTTTGAACGGAGATATCGGAGTGCTGCCGTCTTCATCAATAACACCGTGGACTTAGTTAGTTATATTGGATCAAAAAGATCCATCGGAAAATCATTCCGAATATAAGGTCAGAGAGTGTGCAATAGTGAGAGAATTAGACTCATTTTGGAAGGAAAGAAACTGACGGAGCGGTTTATTCCACTATATCTATAAAATTCTTCATGAAATAGGGATACCGCATCATCGAGCGTAAGCATTAATCAAACTATAAATTAGCTTGACGAACCATAGTCGCGAATAGTGCAGATAGACCAAGCCACTCACGAGCAGTGCACGGGGCGAGAATGAAAGGGGAATGAGGGAGAGGGGACAGGACGAGGAAATACTTCAGACAAGAATGAACAGGATTGATACGGTTAGTTAAATGTGATCTGAACTAGAAATGAGTGACAGTTTTACCAAAATTCGGACGTACAGAAGAACAGAATCTCTACACACAAATGTAGATGTCTCATTCAGAATTCTTTCGGAACATTCTCTTCTTTCCCTCACACTCCTTCTTCCAGCAATAATGGCACATTCATCCGTAGCATTGCCTTGATTAGCCTAATTCCTATGCTTTCGATTGCCTATATACATGTTTCTCCGAATGGTGAAAGTTTACTACAACGCAATTTCGTGCTCCATATTTGCCTTCGAAACCATATCACTCCTTGCTGGGATCTCACAGCGTTCCGCTTGGTAAAGAATGTGTCTAATAACGAATTGACCACCATTTTGAATTTTCTTAAGAGTGGCTAAACCCATCTATACCAAATTTTCGGAGGTGTTAGAATTCATAGAGACGAACGTATGTTTTTAAATTCATAATTTTTCGTTCACTTGTTCGCTTACAGAATCGGATCCTATGCGCGGAAACCGCTATTCGCTATTAGAACGCTTGGAATACTGTGATCTATCTGTGTGGCCTTCTGCGAACTCATCAGGGACAGCGTAATTCACGACAACTTTAGGTACATATTTATTTTGAAATTTTTCATTCAGCTCAATAATTACTTCTAGCATACCAAAAGCGCTTTATATACATACTCTGAACGATGATCCAGTATAGTTCCAGTATCGAAAGCGATAATGTGATCAGGCACGCCGAGAGAGAGCGGAGAAGAATGAAGAGGATTAGAGATGTAGAGAATGTAAATGCATTCGATAGTCGCACTCTATGCAGGATCCGATCCTCTTCCTGACGCCCTTCGTCCGAAATGTCGCCCAGTCGCCACTGCGTCTCGTGACCACTGTCGACCGTAGTTTTCATCATTGGCCCGGCTCCACTATCCTATCAGGTGTTTTTAAAGATCAACTTTATATTTCAAAGATTTATTGGCACACCTATGAAGAGTTCCTATGTCATTCCGGGAAGTCATATTCTTCGCTCACCGTTCTCATATCTTAGGCGTCCACACGATGTTCTTAGTCGAATCTGGCAAATTACGAGCATCGATACGAGCCGCTGCGAATCCGTGTACTACTACGACTACTACTGCTAACAACAGTATGCTCACAATTTTCAATAGTGCTACAAATTGCATAAGGAATAATCCCTTATAGAATGAAAAAAACTATGACCATTTCAACAGCACTTTCCGATAGACACAAATGTGATCAATATGTGATCCATGGATAATGCAGCATTACAAGTGTCTTGTCGGGTACGGACGAGCAAATCTTCATCATCACCTCCTACATCATCTCTGCTATTGTGTGGGCATCGATGCATTGTCCAGAATCTATTCTCTTCCATTGCTGCTAGATTTATTTATAACTACGCAAGAAACAGTATTAGGATTGTGGAGCAGTTTTCATTATTCATGACTTTTTTCTGGAGACTTTAGTACGTGACTTGGTCATCTCTCTGGCATAGAAATGAGTAATGTGGACGCGTAAACTGACGTAAACCGACGCGTATGATAAAGGAACTGAAGAAGACGGACCGCGCATTGTCCAACCGCGCGTCTAATCTGACGAGATTAAGTCGCAATTAAAGGTGACCTCCGACGAGAGAGTGTGTAAAAACGAGAGGTTTATCGAGGAGGTCACCATTAATTCGCAGTTAATGAGTGAGATTGAACGCGCGGCAGAATCTATTGTTTTGTCACAAGATTTATCACCACGCCTACGCAAGAACCTCTCAACGTTTCCTCCTCCTTTTAAGATCTCCGATCGGGTCTATCGCAAGAGTAGCTATCGCCTGAGGCACCGGCCACATCATTCCAAGCGTTCTAATAGCGAATAGCGGTTTCCGCGCATAGGATTTGATGCTGTAGGCGACTAAGTTAACCAAAAATTATGAATTTAAAAACATAAGTTCATTACTACTATTTCTAATAGCTCTGAAATTTTGGTGTAAATTGGTTCAGCCACTCTTGAGAAAATTCAAAAATAGTGGTCAATTCGCTATTAGACACATTGCACACATTCACCGACACATTCATAGACACATTCACCGGGCGGAATGCTGTGCGGCACACCCTCCAGCCGCAGCTTGGACACAAGTTCGCTTCGCGCTATCCGCGGTGTTGCTGTATACCGCAGCATTCTAACCGCCGTTCAGGCCGACGAGAGATGGCGAGTCACAATGTTCTAAATGTTAAGCGAACGAGCCAAAATGCTTAGGGTACGGTGTTTTCCGTGCGAGAATTCCTACCGAAATCAGGGTTATTTTTCGGCATCTCGTTCGCTTAAAGGACCTCGCATTCGGAACCGTAATCTATTCAAATTCACGACGGCATCCTGACGGATTCGATTAGCTTCCCTTCTATGCCCTTCCCTCTCTCGCTATGCAAATTGGGGATCGGGTGAGTGTGTGCGTTGTGTTGTGGTGTGGTGGCGGACCGAAGGCGGTAGGGCTTGAAAACGAAGCGCGATTAGCGCGTATTTATCGCGCAAAACTCTCTTCATTCTTCCATTCTATTCATCACTCTCTCGGTTTCATAATGCAATGAAGACGTTTGGTTTTCAAACAGCGTGGGGGAGTAACGTTTGGTTAATGTAGAAAATAACGTACAGAGATCGAAACATAATCGCTGGAAAAAGTAACAATGCACCCTTTCTAAGAAACCTACTCTTTTCAGCGGCTTCTAGTTGTACGCATTTGCGTAAGCGTTGACAAAGCTGAATAGGAGGTTCTTTTGACTAGTTCACAGCTTTTTATCAGTCCCATACGTAATCTGATAAAGAAGTGCGAAAGCACTCGCTCTCTGATCTCCTCAAGTGCACTAATGTAATATACACTAATCTCGTGACTTTCCTCGTCGACGTATCTCCTTTCACCGTTCTAATTGCCACTTCCGTCCGTCCCATCCGCCCTAAGCCCCGCCCTTTGCCGTATTCTAGTCTCCCCCCGCTAAAGGTTTTCTAGCGCGGATGCGCCGAGCTTTCATCGATTTCGAAACGGCGCTAATGCGTGCTTTGATGAAACGTTACTTTTCGGAAATTGCCTAAAATTTGCCCCATTTTCCCTGCATTATGAGCGGCTCTTCTGGACTAGCTTATGAAACCACTTATTTCATGGAGCTATTTTAGCCACAAATTGCGTGCTGCTCGCGTAGACGCGTACCCTGCTATTAGCGGATTTCCATGTGCTCCTCGAACTTGTGTTTACCTCTACCTATGAATAGCAAGACTATTCCGTAGTTTTTGCGGTGAAAGCAGTAGGCGCCGTCTTCCTTTCGTTTTGTACTTCCCTGTCGTGACTTCATTGCTTCCTTTCCCAAGCCTACCGTCTAGATGTTGTCTACGCCATGAAAGATTCCCTATCGGAGCCCTCGCCCTCACCATCGGGGAATGATGTGCTACACCGCTACCACCGCGCATCGCTCAACGTCCTACCGTATGCGGAGGCGTTCTTCGGGGCGTGGTACTGTCGGTACGTCCTCTCATTCATGAGACCTTCGGTGAACTATTAAAGGGCCCCTCCAGGCAATATCTACCATGCGAATTTTTTGACATCATTTAATAGCTCTCAATGTCTTGAGTCTCATACTCTCTCCTTTTTATTTGAAACTTCGCCGTTGCTGAGAAAAAGCTGTGCAAAGATTTCTCTCCCTGTCTGAGTCTCTTCATTCTTCTCTTGTCTCTCACAATCAATCAACCGCTCATAATTGGTTATCTCTTGAAATGAATGAGATGGTCGGAGGGGCCCTTTAATCACCTCAATCTAGTGCGTCTGGTAGTAATAAGCTACCTAGTAGTTTCCCCTTAATGACTAGATCTAAGCAGATGTACTCATTTCAGCATAACTCCCCTGACCTACCGATATCCGGTAGTTATACGAAAGGAGACGCTCTACCGCAGCATTCGAAGGGACACCTTCTCTGGCTCTGACAAGGGAACGACGATAGAGACGGTCGAGTCTACCATCGCGCCAGATATAACGGGTGGCACTATCGTAGTGAAGGCAGAGACGCCTACAGATAACGAACACGCAATAGGCTCGGCTGAAACGGAATTTGGTAGGCTCTGTTATCTTTGTCAAGCCGTGAATAGCGTTGATACAATAAAAGGTAGACACATTTGAAACCACATGAATCCTATGTATGCACGTATTCTGCTAAATCAAAGAATTATCAGCGCTAACTCCACGGGATGAGCTGAACGGGGGGACTACTGCATACGAGGCACTGGAGACTACAGGACGTAGCGAAGCGGACTACGGGGGCAGTATCTCCAGGCCACGACCCGTCCAGAAGAGAAGCAGCGTGGAGAACAGGAATCTGGAGTTGAAGGTAATACGTACCCTGGTCTTCTCCCAATATCATACTGTTATAATATGCTTGACGTCATGCTAAACGTTCTAATAGAAAGGCACTAATGGGTTCACAGTGTTCCAAATGTTACGCGAACGAGCCAAAATACTTTGGATACGGTGTTTTCAGTGCGAGAGTTCCTGCCGAAATCAGGGTCATTTTTCGGCATCTCGTTCGCTTAACATTTTCACTGCTGTCAGAACACTGTGGGTTTTCTGTTATGAATGCCAAGAGCGCTCGATCCACGGAAGGCAGAGACGTAAGGCTTCCTAATGACGCTGGACACCCACCAAACTTTTTCGGACTTTTTCGTGCGCTGCTAGGAAAATGTCAGACATGGAAATGGGCGCAGATCGTAGACATCTTTCTATTGAAAACTACCTGGATTCAAAACGCATTCTAAGAATGATCAGACAACTCTTTATTCATTCCCCCCTTGAATTTATTCATTCAAGCATAGCCGTCTACCTATATAGTCAAGGAGCGAACGAGCTTCATTGTCCATTTGCAGAAGAATCATGGTCGAAAGTTCTACGAACTAACCTTCCTCAAGCCGTCAAGAAAGTTCGGAGATAAGCAAAAGGTTAAGTATTGTAGCTACTTGGGAAGGAAATGCCCTACATAACGAAAGTAATGAAACCACAATTACTAGGACATGACTTTTGGGGATGCTTTATTCAACATGCGAGTTCAGGGAAGCAGACCCCTGGACAACAAGGAGAACCTCTGTCACTCGGACGGTGATGGAATGGAGCGCAAAGTAAGCTTATTATCTTCACTTAATCTCGAAATATTCCGCCTTGTCTCAGGGACTCTACGAAAACGTTACGATTCACTACGGCACGGACGCCTCCTCGAACTATGGTAAGAGATTAGGACAACGCGCATCACGAGTCTCTCACTATCAACGAGGCGCTAACGAATGCATAAACGTAGATAATCTGTTCGTGATTCCTCAGTACCCTGTTTGTCCTCATTATGCTTCTTCGAAGTCGCTCCGATGCTCTCCATCATCTACGCACATCGTTGCTCTTTGCTGCGCGTAAGTAAACACGCGCTTCGATGCACGACGGAAACCGGCAATTAGCGGTTTTAGCGGATTATACGGAGATACCTCCGTGAAACGCATTACATTCGCATTACGTTAGCCACGGGCTTCCCGGCAACATTTCCCCGTAGCGCATCATGCGCTATTAGCCGTAGCTGGAACAGCGTGGGGAAAAATGCCAATGGCAAGGTGTAGAGAGCACATGAACACATGATTTAATTACAAAAGCCTATGGTTCTTAAGAAAAGCATAACTCTCTACAGATCCGACGGCCTTTTTCGCGGCTACCGTCGTAGATCAGCATCGCTTTCGGTACGTTCGGAAATATCCTACGATTTACGATCTCCTCTTCTGATCTCTTCTTTTGAATTTGATCTTTTCAACTTTGAAACACCTATTCAAAGTTGAAAAGATTAAATTCACTTGAAAGTTGAAAACTTTGAAACACAAGCGCATAACACTTGCAGACCGGACTTCATCCACTCGTCTGCCGCCGATTCGTCAATGTGCGTAGTGGAACGGAAGACCAGAGACCGGCTAAGGGTTAGCAACTTCACAGTGTTCCGACAACAGTGAAAATGTTAAGCGAGCGAGATGTCGAAAAATAACCCTTATTTCGGTAGGAACTCTCGCACGGAAAACACCGTATCCTAAGCATCTTGGCTCGTTCGTTTAACATTTAGAACACTGTGACTTGATGCGTTTTAGAAGCCGGTTGCAGACTATATTTACTTTTCTTGCGCATTCATAAATGGCCCTTGCTTCTCCAGTGTCGGTCATGAAGAATAGCAGTGAAAATAGTTGCATACGATCGGCGGAGCATCATGCTTTTAAACTCGATCTGCGCAGAAGGGAAAGGGCGGGAGTTTATAGATGCAGCACAAACTTGCGCAGGAAACAGATCAGCATCCCACTAAACGGGATTTGGTCAATCATCTACAAAAAGCATCCGGATGTTAGAGTAGCCGAAGAGCTGGTAGCATTTCCTGTTGAGATGCGCGAATGATATAGAGAGGAAGAGCAATGTTGCAGGTGTCTAACCTGACATGAGATATCTAGCTCATTGCACTAATGAATGAAGTAGAATGCTTTTAAAGGGCCCCTCCAGGCAATATCTACCATATGATTTTTTTGAGATCATTGGATAGCTCTCAATATCCTGAGTCCCATGCTCTCTCCTTTTTAGTTGAAACTTCGCCGTTACTGAGAAAAGGCTGTGCAAAGATTTCTCTCGTTGTCTGCGTCTCTTCATTCCTCTCTTGTCTCTCACAATCAATCAACCGCTCTTAATTGGTTATCTCTTGAAATGAATGAGATGGTTAGAGGGACCCTTTAAGAGCCCGTGTGAAAACAAGATTGAAGATAAAAAATACGGAAATTGGTGCAGATGTTCAACTTGACTCTTCTCGCGTGGTTCTCTCCCATTCAACCAACAACTCTATGTCCGCCAGACTACGCCAATTCTGTGATGATCAACGACACGACTATACTACTATGGAGTAAAGGAGATTCGAAGGTAGGAGTATGGATCCCATGAAAAGGCAGACGAAAAAAATGGATAACGATCACACTATCCTTCGAAAAGCCTCGATATTGTGGACGAAACAGTTTCGTCAGTAAACTCATTCCTACTTCGTCTCTCTAAACCCCGATTGCCTAATATTGCCTATAAAATTGCATAATAGGAAGCACAAAAACCGTCAGCACATTTTCTTCAACAATAAAATAAAGCTGAATGATTCAGATCACATTCATCCGAGCGGTCGACGAGTTCTTCACCGAATCCTTCGTTCGCGAGTACCAGTTAGAAATCGAAGTAGCGCGTCGCTCTATCGTTTACTTTATCTTTGCCATCCAGTCTTTCCAATTTTACAGTAAATCCGTCTTAAACCGAAAATTCAGGTATGCTGGATCGTCCACGACAGTCAAACTATCGTTCTCGGTGGCCTCAGCTGCGATGGGCCAGGTAAGAAGCTCGGACACGTTTCGGGACAATGGTCACTCCTATCCCGCAAGATTCCCTCTTGTGAATACCCCTCAACTGTTAGCCCAGACAAACGGCGTGAAGCTGAAGCTGAAACGGAAACTGGTCACGTCTAGATGCCGCTTCAACGTTCGCTCTTTACTCCACCAACACAACCGACTACCCGCCAAGCTTCCGCATCGTCTGGCAATCGCAGGCCATTGCACACGACTCGAGCAGCTCGGCCATTCCCTCTCCACACCTTCCGTCGCCAACCATGTCCACTACCACGATTCCGATGACTCCCTCCACGCCCTACGTGCCGGTTCCCTTCTCGCGAGGACTGTGCTTCGGCGCTCTCGCCAACGGCTCGGAACTGCTGACCACACCGGTAGCCGAAGCTCCCGAGTGTCGGTCGCTGCCACTGGAGATCAAAGGTACCACTAATACAGAAGGGTGCACTACCATTAAAGAGAGATGATGAACGAAGTATTGAAGAAGGAGCGCTAACTTCCGCCATCTACTTCGACCGACCGTTCCCGCTGACTTGCGTACCGACCGTCAACTCCCCCGACGCGCAACAATCGCAGGTTTCGAGCTGACATGAAGACATTCTAATCGTAGAGCCGCGACGATTGCAAAGCAGAGACAATGCACAAAAAAGCTTATTGCCTAGAAAGAGAAGCGTTGTTTACAGGATGATATGATACTCGGCGATATGTTTGCCTGGCTTGATCGCGACTTTGTACGGTTCCTCATTCACATTGAGGTTATCCTTGGAAGTATTTTTGTGCACAGGGCCTATTCAAAAGTCCTCAAGAAGCAAACGATACTCTTTCAGAGAGATAACTTCGCCACTCGACGGTACTCAATTACGGATAAGACAATGTCAAAGGCGAGACATGCTACGTTCTGCGGACTCAACCTCGACTACGATGATCGACCGTGGGACGAGATGAGAGCGGTATTGCTCTGATTTCATTAAAAAGGGCTCTAGAAGTACATCCAAGTTCCTAACTCCAAAGCTTCTATGGCCGAACATATTCACCAACTACCGTCAAGCTAGTAAAATGTGGGCCGTGTTTGAAACACTTGAAACAAGGCCATATCTCTGCTGGGAAAGGTCGTACAGAGTTCTGGTTGGAATTTTTAGAATCCTCAGGATGAGATCTATTTGTGTATCAAGTTTGGTGATGATTAGACAATTCTAAACCGGTTAAAACGGCTTTTATTTTAGAAATTCTCGCTATCCCTGTTAGAACCTCTCCAATGCCACATTTTTACGTTTTAAAGGTCTTTAAACTTGAGGAATCGTTACCAAACTTGATACACAAATAGATCTCGTCCTGAGAATTCCAAAAATTCCAACCAGAACTCTGTACGACCTTTCCCAGCCGAGATATAGCCTTGTTTCAAGTGTTTCAAACACGGCCCACAATTTACTAGCTTGACGGTATAAACAACTTTCATTTCAAGGACATGGCGGGCTGGCGACATCTGGTAGCGATTGTTGGAAACGCGCTCGATGACCTGGTTATTATCGATACCAAGAACTGCAGCACGCGCAGGGTTGAGGTTAGCCCCCTTTCTGCAACAAATAGCGCGAAAGAGACACCGAAAAAGTCTCTCTGCGACAGTTCGAAATAAAGTAATATATTATGCAATTACAGCTGTGCGGCGGCCGGCCGTTGGCCTCCACACCGTACATCAACGCACACTGCCTGACCAACGACGGAAAGCTCGTTTTGTACGTCAGATGATAGCTTACTCAAAATAGTACTGACGATACTGTAACGTCAAATGAAAAACACAACTAAATACTTTATCGGTTACGGAAGGGGGGTGACGTGTAGGCGTATTTTGTCATTTTGTCCGCTTTTCAGCTGTACGTCAAATGAGCGGGGCGGTAGAAGGGCGGAGGAACGCGAAGAGATAGAGCCACCCTCCGCCAGCAGGGACGCCGTTATCGTCGTCTCGATGGACGGTAAGCACAACTTGACGAAAGGCCAGTCGGAAGCGTAATCAGCTAAATTGAGGCTGCAGACCTGCCACTAAATAAAGCTACAAGTTTTCAAGTACAGCGCTTGACAGTTTCCAGCGCTTGTGAGCATGGCATGTAGACATATTTCGAGATATGAGGGTCTACATGCTCAGCACGTACCTCACTACCCTCCAGGCCCGCATTCTCTGCTCGATCTCGCTCGTTACCGTATCCTCTCGCTGCTGCCTCGCAAGCATCGCTTTGGCTACCTCTCCGATGGTGTCGTGACTACAGATGACCTCATTCGAACCTTCGACAGAGAACCTTATAGAAGTTAGACTACGCAAAACGGGGTTGGAATACGCAACAGACATGTAAAATATGACTCGATCAATTCTCCCGTTTAGTGAGAGAAATAGATCTGACTAAAATCCCCCAAACACCTCTGGGAGGTGAGGTAGTTCCACCCAAACTACCTCCCCAGTCATACCTCACTCTCCTCTGTAAATAGACCCTTGCAAACGTAAACTTGTCAAAGACACTTGTACATGAGGTATCTCGAGAACCAACCATACACAATTCGCGAAATACGCGTATTCCACTAGCTCAATACTATTATTTATCGTACTCTGTCAACAGTATTCGTGTATACTCAGTAAACTATTCAATCTCATTGTTTTGCGTCTCAAAGCAGCAGTATATCACAAGCTACCACCCAAACCCAAGCAGTATCGTATACAATAATCTATAGTACAATACAGTTCAATCTCCAATAGCTGTCAAATCTGATCAATGGCATGCCACTCTATTATGCAAGCGAAACCAATCAACTCCAAGAGCACCAATCAATCTAGTACACGTACAAATACACACTGACGTATCGTCGCAAAATCGTATATAATCTGGCATTAGTAGACTAGTATGGAGAAAAATCAGTGACCAATTCAAAATCGGATGGCAAGTATTCAGTATATTCGAGTAAAGTTAGTAAATCGGTCAGATAGGGGGGGTTAGTATCCTACAACTCAAGGAGGGGGAATTCGAGAGTATGAGTGTTAGTTAGAGCGGCGGCTCAGACCTCCGGTATCGGGTTGTTCTTGTCGGGACCCAGGAGGACCGTGAGTACGGTATGCGCGTGGATCATCGAGGCTGCAATAACAATTGAAACCTTGCAATTCTTAGAGGGGAAAGGTCACGCAGATAAAAGAGAGGAGTTCACAACTTCCACTATACTGTCACTGTGCTGACAAATCAGCCTATTTTCGCCATAAACCACTCTTATCTTGATAGTACAAAAGCGTACGCCCAACCCGTTCATAGCCCAAGCTTAAGTCAACACTTTAAGCATAATTTTTGCTCTCATCTCAGAATCAGCCAACTGACCGGCCAGTACGTGGAGATGCCATATCGCGTGCGCAAAGGGCACCACTCCGTCCAGCTTGAAGAAGATGACGCCGATCACGTAGATGATCCCGCCTACGGCCATCCGGTCCAGGCCCGACCAGTCGTTCTGCAGAGTCGCACAATTTGCAAGAGTAGACCATACGACTTTTTTCAAGGAATAGAATCTCGAATTGTCAAACGTGCTGTTAGCGACCTTTGGGTAAGCTTATCTGCCTGCCTATGTCAGTCCGTGCCTATACTTGATAATGCGCCCAGGGCATGTTATCCTGACAAGGAGTTGCTGTGATGGGGTAGGGAAATTGAAATGGGAGACATATGTTCTAAGGTACCTTTCGACGTGAGGCTGATGAAGAATGCATTACCCCGTCGAAAGACCAAGAATGGAATGCTTCTACTCACCATGGTCAGGACGGCGACGGCGGGCGAGGCCGCGACGAAGATGTACAGCGCGAGTTCGAGCCGCTTGTACCTGCGACGAAGCAATAGACTAGGATCTAGAACTAGACCTGCCCAAACCTCTTAGCAATAAGTAAGCTTCGCTTCATTCGTGATAAGTTTGATCATGACTGTCGCTGGTATAAATAAGCAAAAAGGCTAACATAACGATCGCCTACCGTACCTCTCGTGAAAGTTCCACTGGTACAGCGTGCCGACAGCCGCGAAGGCCCACGTCACCCATTTGGCGTTGACCCCGAGCAGACCGCAGTGTCTGCAACCGGCATACACTAGACCAACTCTTGAAAGTCGAAGAACAGTAAAATAAAACAAGGTTAATAGAACGTGGAGGAGGCCACAGTTAACGTTGCTGCACTGCAGATTTTCTCTAACATTGGTTATAATTTCAATGCATGGATAGGCCAACGCAGAAAGTTACCGTTAACTATAGTGAAATATAAATATCCGTCATTTTATTATTCCGAATATCCGGCGAGAGAGCGTGCAAAAAAAAAAGTGAGAGAATTAGAAGCATTTTGGAATCAAAGAAACGGGCGGACCGGTTAATTCTACTATAGTTAGTAATAACCGCACTCTGCCCACGTGTGACTTGAACAGGAATGCAGGCCTATCAGCCGTAGGCAAACCTTTCGGAACGTGCACTACCGTAATCTCACAATCAGCACCCAAGCTACCGTAATCCCCCTACCGTAACGAGAGCCAGGGCGTGTACGAGGCCGCGATGAACAGGTAGATGAAGGTGCGGTCGGTGATGTGCAGGTAGTACCGTAGTCTGCGGCACCTGCCAAACAAAGGCTTGGATTACGGTAACGGAAAAGCATAGTCTGTGCAGAACGTATGCCGCGTTTATGCACAAATCGCTGAGTTTTTCTACGTTTACGATATTTATATCACAAAAAGGCTTAAAAACGGGCGAAACACTGACTCCTTCGCGTCGCGGTACAGCATCTCAAAGTAGTGGTAGGCAGTCGACATGATGAAGAGGAGCTAAAATATCATTTAAATTGTTTTAAAAAAGTAAAAAAATATACTGAAAAGCTATGCCAGACTACTATGGACGAATGGGTAAAAGCTGTCAAATGAAAAAAAACGCTGCTTCAGCTTACAGTAACCTCGCCATTTCCGGAAATACTAGAAAATCCAGTCTAAATGTTCGTCAGATTCCTCTTCAACAACACCCATCGCCCAAACCTACCGTAGTCAGGCTACCGTAGACCACGACGATCGTCAACTGCAGACTGCGATGGCTGGCCCACAGCATGGCGGCAAAGTACCCGAGTGACGTCACGATGCCCACCTGCACATCATAGAGATTACAGAGCTACCGTAATCCCAAAATCCCATTTAAACAGACTCGTCTTTAGCTATAAGCCTAACTACCGTACTCGAGCTCATATACTCACTCTACAGTAAACCCGCTGACCAAGATACGGCATAATCGGCTAGCGTGTATCCCCACTAGCACTACTTTAGCACAACAGATTACGGTAGATATTGTCAAACTGACCAGCTACCGTAACCCGCTCTACTAAGTACTGTATAACCGGTTACCGTACCCCGTGCGAGAAAGTATTCGCGACGTGCTCGACGGGAGTCGGATTGTAGGCCTGCCCGGGGCACGCCCGAACGTTCATGCAGCAGGCCCTGCAAGGAATCATCTTTTTCCGGGAAAATTTTGGCAACATGCCAAAAATCTCCTTTCTTACAATGAGCGTCGCATAGAAATTTCCGATGTCTACCGTATTCAAAATAGCATGGTATAAATGTTCCAGCTTGCGCTCCATTTCCTTGTAGCTTTTCCCCGAACAAGCCTCATGTCTAGAGCATGTGATTCGCGTCTTTTTGAGTAATAATATGTTTCGTTTCTTTTGGTGACTAGGCGCGTCGCGGTTATGAATGATGCATGAAGCATATATTATTGACGAAAAGGTTCCGTCAGTTAACCCATTCCTACTTCGTCTGGACACTCTTCATACCGCTTCGCTCTGTCGTCGGAAGTAGGAATGAGACGACGGACGGAACTTTTCCGTTAACCATACATCAAAAAGACACGAATCACAGGCTCTACCCTGGTCAAGCCTATTCCCCGACTGACCAGCTCTTCATCCACTTGGGTGGTGGGGGCGCCTCGGCCAGGGCCGTCCGCACGTCCGCATCCTCATCCGCGTTGACCGCAGCCGCGTCCACGCGATCTAGGTCCGCATCCGGGCTTTCGCCATCCATATCCGGAACCGTGCCCTCTCGGCCCGGATCCGCGTCCGCGACCTCGCGGTCCACGTACTCGTCCCAGCTTAACCGCTCCTCGGCACTCATTTGATTCGGAGTGAGGGCTACTTCGCGCGGGGACACCGTAGTGCCTGTAAAAGTACAGTGATCTTTCTCTACTCAGATTCAGATAGTACGAAATCTCTGACAATGTGTCAACTTCAGTGCGCTATTCTTCCACCAAATTACCGTATGGCATTATGCCACTATCACGATCCATTTATCCTGTAAGTTGCAATCAACCAAAATCCATATGAAACGAACGTCAAGCATAAAGCTACCGAAATATCAATCAATTCATAAACTAAATACTATTTAACGCAATCTACCGTAATCCATCCCCACTCACCTATACCGTACTCTCCTGGAGCCGCTCGCGCGTGCTCTCGTCCTCTTTTGCGCGAGGCAGAGGTGACCTCTGAAAGCACCGTAAGACATACCGTAACGCAGACAATAACATACCAAAATATACAGTTCTGGTCACAAACCAGCTAACAAATCTTAACTATCATTTTGAAAGTCAATAATTTATCAGAGATCGCGAACGCATCACAATATTTACATCACGGAGTGTACAACTATATACAACAATTCTTAAAATGGGCGATTTTCACAGGTGCTCCATAAACGACGCCACAAGAAAACCCTCCTATTTATAATACAAGCTACCGGTACCCAGACATTCCGCTCGGGACCCAATCAATTATCGCTTATGGGCGACAGATGATTCAGGGTGTCCAGGTCTTCGTCTAAACTCGACGACGAGGTCGAGGGGTACATCCTCGAACGTGGCTTTCCAGCGTTGTCGGGCGACTCGGCAAACCCGGCTGGCCTAGGCCGCACGACGGGCATGGGCGGCTCGACCGCCTTCGCCTCCAGCTCTCGCTCCAGAGACGTGGTCGAATCTTCGCTGTCATCGACCTGGGAATAAGCGCAATTTCACAAGCAATACCCTCCGAAGAACAGAGCTATCAGATTTTATTAAATGCTTATCATTGAAATTATTTTCAAGCGGCGGTAGGGTAGTCAAGTAAATTCAGAAGTTAGAGTGCAGCTTAAATGTAGTTTTGCACTGCGGTATGGGTCCTTTTATAGCAAAATGCCGTTTGCGGGAGTCCGACCCCGCAAAAAATAATCAATTACTGTATTTATCTCCCTGAGCTCAATTGACCAATATGCGGAACGCAAAGTATAAACGTCAGCGTCGATACAATAACCCCCCCCCCCCCAAAGAATACGAGAAAAGGCTTCCGTACCAGGCGGGGCCGCGGGACGCTCGTACGCGGACGCGGCACGGGCGCGGATGGCACGGATGGAGTGGAGGCGGACGGAGATCCGGGAAGGGGAAGAGCAACCATGGCGAAGCTGCGAGCCGTTGGCGATATGTCAACCTGAATGTAGGGGCCTCAAATAGATAACTATCAACTAATCCTCAAATAGATAACTATCAACTAATCCTCAAATAGATAACTATCAACTAATCCTCAAATAGATAACTATCAAGAAATCAAATAGATAACTAAAAAGGATAAAAAGTAACGTATGAAGACTAAGTTCATGGCTAAACGTGTGCTGTGCACCTTCCGCAGAATGGCAATTAGCCGTATATTGAACAACTAGACCTCGAGAAATGAGAAACAAATCTCGATCTACCGTACCTCTCGCGCCCGCAGATCCCCTCCCTGATTCCGGACGGCCCAGACAAGCGGCGTCGAGGACCGCGACGCACGCGGCGCGGGCGTCGGAGGCGTTGCGGGCGCGTCGCGGTCGTCTGCGTCTGTGAGATCGCGTGGCGAGATGTCGTGCACGACGACTGCCGATCTGCGAAATGACTGTTATTTTTTTTATTCAATTAGCCCCGATTACACTACCTCTCCCCATGCTTTTCTAACACTATCTCGCCAATGAGATGGAAGCAATCCACTTACACCCGAAAGAATAGTTTGCCTACAAATATTGCGCACGATGAATGCAATACGCTTGTTAGATAGCTATTCTTGATTTTCCCGAATTCGTAAGGAGTCGGCATATTTGTTAGGACAAGCCTAGCACGTGTATGCTCTGCCGTATCCCCACGCCCACAGTGAGTCGTCACCCTTCGCCATAGGCGGGCACGGTTGCAGGTACCGTGGTTCGGTAACCTACTGCAAAATTTTTGCGTGTTTTTGTTCAACCAACTCACTGCACAAGAATATCTTGACGAAATTGTGCGATATATATGCATGGGAGAGCCATTGCGGTAATTTACCGGTAGACCCTGCCCACGTATGCCCATCACCAACCTCTCCAGAGCCTCCCTCAACAGCGACCGGGGTGCCTGCCCGAAGCTGCTCGAGTCCGTCGACTGGAGGGAGACGCCGTGCGAGGGCTTGGACGACGTGGAGGAGGACACGTCCTCGACGCGACTCTGCCAAAGAAAGATCAAATAGTATTATACGTCGGATCCGACGTAACCAAGGCACTTTTTCGAGTGAAAATTTCCAGACTATTGGCACTTTGACCTCCGACGCTATCGTTTTCTGCCAAATTATGCCATATTCTGAGCTCTTTTCAGTGCGAATCAACGCACTTTTATCCCGTTCTCCACTAAAAATCAAGGCGCTTCAACATTCAAACGACGTTATTATTTGATTCATGGACTCTGCTGAAGATCGATAATCTGTAGTCTATTATTAAACATTAGGGTTGATTAGTATTAGTATTATTAAAGCATTACGGTTGGAAAAAGATTCCTTTTAACGGAAGCAGCAAACGGTAACTGCCTTTCATGCTCTACCATAGACCGTAAACCGAAAATGAAAGGAAATCGTCGTTTAGCGCTTCCTTTTCCAACCCTCGTCCTACCTTCTCTATTCCTACTCCCGAAAATCGGATTCATCTAATTGGTAAGCCATTTTGCACCACTGGTGAACTTCGGAAAAACATCGGTAAAGGACAGTGGACAACTCTCCATCAAGCAGATCCCCTAATAAATAGTTTCAGTCCGCGATACTCCACCCTCCCCTACCGTACCCCTCCCTCCGCTTACCTCGCCCGACCACTGGACACTCTCGTCGACCGTTGCGACGGGCGGCGTCCGGATTCTGGCGCCAACGCCCACGTCGACCGTCTGAAGAACAGTAGTCCTCTACTCTATTCATCTAGCTTTGCAGATTCCTAGTTTACTTTAAGAAAACTCTGCGCATTTACGTGGCACTCAGTTAGATTTAATTTAATGCAATGTATGCCTCCCCAACCTGCTTTCTGTCCGTTTGCTCTCGGTCTGTCCTCATCGTCCATCCTCCTCCCCTCAGGGGTGTCGATTCGAGCAGCGGAAGCAGGACCGCGTCCGCGCGCCGCTCCACCGCACGCACACGCGCTGCAAGGGGTACGGTAATCGAGAGGAAGTCCAAGTTACGGTACTTATCCCCCTAGCCCTTCACAAACTACCCACCACGATCCTCCGCTTCCATCTGCGCCCATCTCTCCGTAGCCTCGCCTACCGTATCCCGGACGTAGCCGGAGATTAGCGAGCGGCCCGGGTCCGGCTCGTTCCCAACCTGTAATCAGCAGCCCTTTGATCGATAAGTGAGCGGGGGCCACTGACCGTGAATCACGGCCGTCGCAAAAGACGCCACAGCTAAGAACCATATTACAGTACTCCCTCCCCCCCAACACTTACCGTAACCCGGTCGACCGTCGGTCCTCTCTGGTACCGCACCTCGTCCACTTCGTTCAAGCGCGGTGTCGCTACATCGAACCTGCGTCAAAGAACTGATTATTACCATCCAACGCCTCAATTGGCCAAACTTCGCCAAGAAAAAGTTGCTCAGTAGTGGAACCGAGCCCACTCTCGACGGCAAAGTTATTTTCGACATCGACATCGAAAACTTGAATGATCTCTTAGCGTGGGTGTGACCTACGACTAATATTTCGACTGAACTCTCCCATCCATGGGACACTATAATAGTAATATGGCATATAATAGTTCGAATTACGCCCAATTGCGACTGTGTCTGCGTCTCTCCAATTCCCATGCTCTCTCACCTCCCCTCTCTCCTTTTGCAAGCATGATCTACCCTTTGGAACAGAACGTAGTGTGGGAAAGTATTCACATTTCCCTAGCATTATACATGGGCGCGTTTGTCCGATCGGGATGGACGCAAAGAATCATAGGGTAAAATGCTTATTAGGATGGTCGCTTGGCATTTTTTCCTAATAACAAGCTTGTAGAAATGTTGGAGAACAAGGCAGGCCCACGTATTCCTGGCATCCCCACTCACTCTTCCACGGTTACGTTTCAGTGTTCATGCTCTGTAGGCATATCCCGGCATTTGTAGAATAGAGATAGAGCATATACGATTCGCGTCTTTTTGATGACTAAGTTTCACTCGAATCTATATAAGCGACGAGTCTGCCATTTTGTATACAGCCTGAAACATAATCACTTCGACAACGCGAACCGTATGCTCTATTGTAGAAGCGTGGAGCATAACCGAGAGAAAAAGCGTCGAAAAGCGAACCCTACCACTCACTCAACGCTCTCCTGGTCTTCCTCGTTCCTCTCATCAACTTCTTCTTCTTCTTCTTCTTCTTCTCGCACTCCTCTCCCCTTCGGCCCCTCCCCCATCCCAGTCGCCCGAGCCCTGTCCGACACCGACAGCATCTGCGTCATCCTGCAATGCGAACTTCTTCGATTAAAAGTTACTTCTTTGATTACCGTAATCCTCAAAGGTGAACAGACCGATTTGTACATGTGCTTCATTTTGACCGTAGTAATCATGTAAAGGAACGCTCGAAAATGTTAAAAAAATTGAAAATGCCCAAATTCCCCTCTCTCACCTCCCACTCAGCTGCTCCGACGACTCGCGAATGCCGTCAAAGCCCACCAGCTTCGGAATGGCCGGGGCCCGGGCGGCCGGCCTACCGTAATCCTCTCCCGGTCGACTACCGTAATCCGCCGCCAGTCGTTCCGGGACCCCGCGGTCCTCGCTCAGGGCGCGCAGTGCGTCGATGCGCGTCGCGGCTGTCGATCCTGATTGCGAGCAACTTTATCGATTGTTGCACTTCACCATATATAATACAACGAGCGTCTACGATCTTCATAACAACATATGTTCATTAGTAAAAAAACAGTACTACGCTCAAGTTGTAATGCAATAGCTAATCACTGTAATACTCACTCGCTTCCTCCAGTATGCTCTCGATGGCCGCTCGTCTATCCGCGTCGTCCGCGCCGGACGACGCGCGGACGGACGCGGGCGGGAGGAGGAAGGAGACGAGGCCCTTGGGCGCGACCCGACCCGACTCGAGGAAGGCACGGACCTCATCCTGAACAGGAGAGAATCATGGAAAAATGACAATTTCGTTCCTGACGTTGTGAGCAAGAGAGCTTAAAGAATAATAAAAATTTTCCTGATCAAGATCATAGAATAATAATAATTTAGTAAGGATCCAGCTATCAACAAAAAAGCCATAACAATAATCGAGCTAAATTAAAATAGCCAAGTGGACCAGTTGTATATATAAATCTAGTCAAGACATCACTTCGGCAAGCGAGACCACCGCACGCAGCGAAAACTTGGGGGGCGAATGAAGTGAGAAAGAGGCAGAGAACGAATGCAAAGCGCTAGTCAATACGCGCGCTTTCCTGCTATTCAAATCTTCCTCAGCAACAAGAAGGAAACATCATTCGCATATTCACTGTCGTGAATCATGCATGACCAACGCAATATGCCAAAGACATCCATGGTATTTCGTTCCTCCGATCAAAAGAAGAAACTAACCGAGCCTTTTAGATACGTTTGCTTTATTTTACATACAGCTAATAAATAATAAAATAAATGTGCAGTAAGCCAGTCATGCGGGTGATC
>LS843295.1:479493-495309 GCA_900490955.1 Micoletzkya japonica
CCCACCCCTCCTCTTCCCTTCCCTTCTCTCCAACCATCCCCTAACTAGCTTTTCCTTAATTTCTTTCCGCGCAAGCTTCATCTTCACACACCGCTGCAAGGACCCGCTCCCCATGGCTGAGTGGTCTAGTGGTATGATTCTCGCTTAGGGTGCGAGAGGTCCCGGGTTCAATCCCCGGCTGAGCCCTATCTTTTGCCTTCTTTGCTAGAATTTCCGAGAATAAGAACTCTTGGCTCACTCTACATGATTCTAGAAACATGGGTTCAATCCCCAGCTCAGCCCTAAATTTTGCCGCTATTTTCGTTGCAAGTAAAGCTCAAACGCTCTTGGTATTCCGCAAAAGGGTTTGCCAGCGTGGCTGAGTGGTCCAGTGGTATGATTCTCGTTTTGGGTGCGAGAGGTCCCGGGTTCAATCCCCGGCTCAGTCCTACATTTTTTTCCGCACTTTTGGGCACTAAATGGCATACCTCAAGGTTCGCAGCAATCAACCGAAGATGGTGCAACGCAAGACGCTCAACCGCCGACGCGGGTTGGGCGAAATCATTCCTGAAAATTATTATTCGTAAATTGTTTTTTTTATCAAATTCACCAATCGGAACAGGTTACGGTAGTAGTAAGCGAACTGTTCAAACTAATAAGCACCACCACTGAGCGGTGGGTGGTACGGTAGTACTTTGTTACCGTACACCGCGTTTCAAGACAACACCCTTGCATACAGCATTGTTGGTAATAAATGCACAAGACAACAAGAAGACGTCATCGTCGAACAGGCAAAATGTAGTCAGGAAGCAATCATGCACGCGCGCGCTTTTCCTCGTGAATGGGTGGTGATTCAGTCAGCAGACGGTGATCAGGCCATCGAAAAACAATCATGAGACACGCACCCGCATACCGGGCAATGTTCTTTGATGCGCCAGACAACCAACCTATTCTCCTTATTAGCTGTGATCTAATATTATGTTATTGACTCTTTTTCGCGTTTATGTGCTGATAATTCACCCCCACCCCCCCACCCCCCTATGTGCTAGTATAATAACCATCGAAAGTCTCCGCTAAACGACTCTACAGTACCGTCGCCCGTCAGCCTACCGTAACCCACGTATTCGCGGCGAGAGCCCGGTCGATGGCGTCGCGCGGCCGCCGCTGAAGGTCCGCGATGGCGCGGCGCGCGGCCAGTCGGCATTCCGAGGCGGACAGCGGAGGGGCGGACGACGAAGCGGGCGCCAGCCTGCAACTGGAGGGGATACGGTAGCTACCGTACACGCAGCGGAGAATCGCGAGCTGAACTCGGATACAGTAAGCGAACGATTCGCTCGAAATTACAGTAACGGAAAAAAAGCTAGTAAGGTAGAGAAGTCGATAAGATAGATGAGTATACAAAAAAAATGAGGCGAGAGAATACGGAAACTGAAGAGGCGCACGGAGACAGACAGTCGCAATGAGGGAAATTCGGGCGGATGCTGGCTTCACGTGAAGTGAAGTATGGATCTCAGTTCCGTACAATTCCTATCTTTCGATGCGCGTCTAGCCATTCCGCTCTTATCAACCGTCCTAACAATAGCCCCAATACGTAGGGCTTTCAAATAAAGACACCGCTTCCCCCCCCCCACCGAGTCCTAGGAGAATACGACAACTTGTGACCAATCTAAACCCAGCTCAATGACTACAAATAACATTATTGGGATAGAATAATTATTTTTAAACAACAAAAGCAAGGTACAGTTCAAGCGCTTAGCTGACGTCCAATCAAATTTTAAAATCGCTGGGAAATGACGTAACGAAGTAAAGCCTTCGATGCGCGGCTGTGTGGCCTCGAAAGCAGAGAGAGTAGGCAAAGCGACGAGAGCGCCAGACGGTTAGAGACCCGCGAGGGAGCACTCGCGGGTGAGAGGGCGCACACGCTCCCGACTAGAGAAGGGGGGGGGGCAGAGAGCGAGAGGACAGAGAGGGGAGGGCGAGAGAGCGGGCGAAAGCGAGAGAGTCAGACGGAAAAGGAGCGAGGCGCACGCCCGAGGGCCCCCCCGGCCTGCTATAGACAGAATAGACCCCCTCCGGACTAGGCCCTACCTCCCAAGCTAGCTGCATGGACCGCTTCTACGACGTCGTTGAGGGTAGGTGCCGGGTCGGGCCGGGTTTCCGAGCCGGGAGCGGGAAATTTGAAATTATTTTCAGCCGTCTACTTCTTCATTCCGGTCGTGGCCATCCTCTTCCTGGCACTAACCATCTGGATCTACACCAAGAACGCGGACGAGGAGCCCGGTGGGTCCCCGTACTGTGGGATTACGGTATCACTATTGCAAAATATGAACGTCTGTGTCCATACATAATCGCCGCTTTTGCACAGCGCCCGGAACGATCCAACTATTTGAAGTTGCTTAAATTAAATTGATTCGGTTTTCCGTTTCCAGCTTCTAGTAGCACTCTATGCACTAATCGCCCTACAGTAATCTCATTCTTGTTCAGCTGCACTAATCACCTTGGGGTTCAAAGAGTGTAGCATGTAGATAATTCTGTGAGACACAGCCATGAACTTACGGATTCCATTATTTTTTTGAAAAATAATTATTACTTTGAGACGCGGATGTCGAAGAGCAGATACAAACGATACTCAGCAAGGAGGACTGACCTACCTAACTGCAGTACACCTATCGAACGTTCGACCGAATTACAGTACTCCTCTACGTCCACTCACCCCTCACATGAGCTCTAGAATATCTACGGAAAAGCAAGCTAATTCTTTCCATAGATGCCGCCATTTTGTAATACTAGCAAATGCCTCGCTTCGTATAATAAGAAACATAGATAACAAGACAGTAGCCATACAACCTAGCAAATAGTGCTCATTCCAAGGTGCTCCTTCGGATAACTTTCCAGGTCAGAACTCAACCGATCTCCATTACAGTAACCATGCACAGCCGCCTGCTTATCCAATACTTTATTAGCACAATCTCTCTCTCCATAGTTAATGCGATAGGAGAGACTAACAACCGAAGATGAGACGAGCTTACGAGAGATCACATCTCATTGTCCCAGTTAGCTTGCTAATCTGAAAATTAGAGAACACTTTCCAGCCATAGGATAACTATGACCAGAAACCGTACTCAAGTTCAAAGAATTCTGCTTGCATGTATCTCTTCGAAGACTATATTACACTTATTGTCAGTCCTAAACTAGCAAGCAGACTACTTTCGAATAACTTCTCCTACGGGTGACGAAATTCCTTGCCAAATACACATTTGAGTTGTTATTCTCGTTCCCATTGTCGCTAAACAGTAGTTAGACAGTACCAGAATCATAGTCGTGTCTCATCTAATTCCAGATAAATCGAATAAAGCCATTACGTTATCTATCACTGTGAGATGAATAAATATTAACATGAGTGAAAACGGTGGGATACGGTAGCATTGACCGAGAACAACGTCCACAAACACAAGTGGCTACGGTAGCAAGGTAACAAAAGCCAACGGGAGAGCGAATCGGTCGATTGAAATTTGAAAACAAACAAGAAACACTACTTTCGCCGTTCATATACGATATTGTCAATCACTTATAAGGGGCACACAGTGACAGCATTTACGGTGGATTTGAACAAGCTTTCCATAGTCAGTCATTATGCACATTCTGCCGATCACATCTAAATCTGAAGAAGAAGGGGGGGGGGGGGTTTCTAAATTAGAGCCGAGTAAGACAGCATTAACAACGGTACGCCAAGATAGAGCTGGATATTATGATACAGAGGGGGAAGGACAGGGAGGGTCTTACTAGTGGCAGAAAGCAAGCCTTAAAATACAGCGAGAGAGATCGTCTCTAGCAGTAGTAGCTTATTAGAAATGATGATGAGTTTTTGGAGGACAAGAGTACGGTGGGGTACGGTACGAATGAAGGGGTACGAGGGAATGGTAAAAACTATACTCTAGTTGGGATGATATCGTATCACGCGCAGGCAAGCGGAGGAGGATAGGAGGACTAGCGGACAACGTCCGTGGGATGAAGTGGTTGGTATACGGTAGAGCCGGGAATTCGAGGGATGGCAGAGCCGAGCCGGAAATTCAGAGGGTACTGCGGAGCCCGGAGAGGGGTGAGAGGCCAGAGGCAGGCAGGCAGGCAGGGGGGCTGACCTACAACAGCCGCCAATCACATCTTCTTCTTGCGGCGGTCGAAATACAGTGATTTTCATTTAAAAAAGGTAAAAAATTGCACATGTTAATCCATCCTGAAGACAAGGGTTGCTCTGGTTCATTCCCCCCCCCACACCCCCCCGAGGCATACGTACCTGTCACCTCAGGCATCCTCCATCGCGAGGACCGTCTTCACGTACTCGGCAAACTCGCCCTTGTCGTCGACGTGTTCGTACTGTATATGAGAAGGCTACGATAGATTACGCGCAGACTACAGTATAGTATGATTCCCACACACACACAGTATTTATCGTGGCTCAGAGTGCCAATGCGTATTCAGCACGCAGTATGAGACACATTTTTTCTAGCAGAACATTTAGAACGGTAAAATCGAGGCGGCAAACCTTCTGGTAGAATGCCTCGCCGGTCAACGATTTCAACGTAGCTCGCTCGCCCGGCAGCTTCTTGAGACACCTGTAAATAATTTAATGATAATAATGTATCTTTCCTCAAAGCGCGGGCCAACCCCATTCATTTTGAAATCCCAACCAGCATAATTAATGGACTTTGCACACTTCCCTAAGATAACAAAGAAAACTGGAGCTTACTTGGCAACGAAGGCGCACAGTTCCTCTGTAAACAGACGCTTCGGTAGGCAGGGTGGTGGCTGAAATACGAGATATGCAGGTTGATCAGTTGGCTTGCGTTGCTCACGTTACGTTCAGTGTGGTTTGATTAAAATTATGTATTGTGAGTAAGATTTCTCCCATTTTAAGAAAAAAACATAATATCATCAACATATTGACGCAAACGCGATTGTACAGTTCATAGCTATGATGCAGTAGTATGCTAGTCCACTACCGTAATCCTCACCTGATTCACGATATACTCAAGCATCTCGAATATGGCCATGTTGGCCGGCGGGTCGGCCGCGCCCGCTGCCTGGCCGGAGTTGGCCATAGCCTGGAATTAGAACATTTGAATTCCAGAAATGGCGGGACAGCGCAAACCTCGGCCTTCTCGTCGTATAGCTCAATCTCCTCGATGGGCAGGCGGAAGATCTGCGCGTAGTCGGCCTTGGTAGGAGCCGGGACCGGGTATCTGAGAAAAGATATACCATAAATTGTGTTTTAAATGATGTATTTCATTTTTATTGAATACACCGTGAGGTGTGTACGGTAAGTACAGGAAAAATATACCTAATTCCAAAGCATTCTGTTATGAATAGCACGAAATTCTGAAATTCCACGAAAAGAGTACGCGCAATATCGCTCATAAAACTACCAATAAGCTTCATGAAAAGAAGCTATACAAGGACAAGGGTAAGCTCGTGTGCCCAAAGCTACCGTACCTTCCGGTGCCCAGTTCTATCAGCGTCAGGCCGAAGCTCCAGATGTCCGACTGGATCGAGTAGTGCGAGCCGGTTAACCGTTCGGGCTGTAAACAACGGAAACGAATACAGAAATATCTACCGATAAGTGCTAAAGAGGCTAAAGGGTTTTCAGGTTGACTCGGTAAGAAATCCATAGGCTCCCAAAGACGTAAAAATATACATGGGCAGCTTTATAGCCAATTACTTCCGATAGATGGGTACCAATGAGGTTTTACGCAGAACGTGATGCCTACCAAAGCACAGTTGACAAAATATAGAGCCTAGCACCATTTCTACTTAAGGAGACGAAGACGAAGACGAGGAGAAAGTACTGACCGCCATGTAGGACCGGGTGCCGACGAACGAATTGGCCATACTGTCGATCAGCATGCCGGAGACGCCTACAACGAGTGCACATCATCTTATGCTACTTTTATGGCACAGCCTGATTTAATGATACACCCTTACTGCTAGAACTGTTCCTTCGTCGAATGGCTAATCAGAGGGGGGAAAAGGAGCTAGAAGGAGAAGCTTACCAAAATCGCAGAGCTTGATGTCGCCCGACGAATTGACCAGGATATTGGACGGCTTGACATCTGAACATTATGTTAGGACTGAAGAACACTGTTCTTCTATTTATTATTAAAAATACTGAATACTGCTCTTTTATCATCAAAAATCGCACTCCACTCCGCTACTTCATGATCTCTTGTCAACTTCTTGGCCAGTTACTGACCAAAAGTCGTGAGAATACGCCAAAACCCACCCCTGTGCAGAATCTTGATCTCGTCCTTGAGGTAGGTGAGCCCGCACACGACCGCAACGCAGATCTTGCCGATGAAGTGCTCGGGTAGCCGTTGCACCTGCACATCGTTCACCATTTACGGGGATACGGTAATATTTAGCACTCCCACTAACATCCAAAACCAAAGTGTCGAACAATAAATCACCTTGGAGCCTATTGGAAAAAAGTACGCGTCTAGTTTGCATGATCCTACCTAAAGCCGCTGCGATCGCGCCGCTCACGCAAAGCCGCCGATTTCGGGCGCAAATTCAAATTCAAATCGCGCGCGAGAGTGCGCACCTTCTTGAGCATGATGTCGAGGGAGCGGCCGTCCATGTACTCCATGCATATCGAGATGTCGTTGTCGTTCGTGTCGACGAAGGCCCCGTAGAAGCCGACGATGTAGGGAGAGGAGCACTTGTGGAGGACGGACAGCTCTGCAATCATACATTTTCTCATAATTAATTTAAGGTGAATAGTAGGAGCAATTTAGCTAACGCGCATGGACGTCTTGAGTTTGCTAATGGAGTACCGGCGTCCTCAACCTTTCGGCAGGCTGCCTTGCATAATTAGTGTGAAAAAAACTGGTAAGTCGTACTTTTGTATAGAGGTAGTATAGAACGAAAGACACATAAAGCTGAAATAATCGTGAGCTCGGCGAACCTTTGATGATGCCGGACCGCACGAAGGGCTTGACCTCGAGGTGGACCAGCTTCCGGGCCATGATCACCCCGCGAAGCTTGTGCTTCACCTTAACAAGACGGACTCTGATAAGGTACGCCGCATACTCGAAGCGTGTCTCTGCGATCGCAACTCCGCAGAAATTCAACTCTAACAACTCTAACTTTCAGCTACTCTAAACTAAGGCGCTTTGTTCTGAAATTGAGCAAAATAGTAAAACAAAAAAAAACCTTGTGCACGACTCCTCCGTTGCCGTGCCCCAGTTCGCCGAGATTCTCCAGTACCTCCTCGGTTATGTCTTGCTGAAAATGAAAAACCCTTAGTTTTTTCCCAATTCTCGAAAACCACCCGCTTCCTGAGAAAATCGCCCCTCTTTGCCATTCCTCTGTACATTTCTTCACTACTCCCTTTAGATCGCTAACTTCATCGTAAGATACTATCACGCATAGTAGTGAGCGTATTATTCGCATGCAATAGGCTATGCATCACTGCTTCCATAGTTCAAATTAGCGCGCAAGAAGAGAGATAAAAGACACCCGTACGTGTGCACCAACGAAAGCAGAAACAGAACAAGACAGAATGACATGGTTGGCCCTACTTTTAGCGCCTCACACGCCCAAAATAGCAGCCATAATCCAGCAAAACAAGCAATAGCCGAAATCGGATTTAGACTTAGGCCCCGAAACTAACACGTTTCGAATAGTAAATTGACAATAAAAATGAAGCGAAAAACCAAACGCTCAACTCTACCCTCTCGCGAAGGAATTATTCAAGCGGTAAATCCGCAGCCGTGTCTAATCAAATCAACCGCAAAACATCATGAAAGGGTTACTCTCAAAATTTCCACTACACCACCGCTACCAAAAAGATATCTCGCCTATTGCAAAAAAATGGCAGGACACAAGACTGATCATACAGTGCATCCCCAGGGAACTACCGTACCCCCCGTTAACCAAGAGAGCTACCGTACCCCGAGCAGCTCCTTGACCGCGATCCATTCCTCGAGGCGGTCGCGTTGGGGCTGCGTGATCTCCAGCCGCTCGAGTTGCTCTCGGAGCGCGGCCGCCGCCGACTTCTCCTCCTGAACGGAACACTCAACCACTCTGCACATCATCCACGGATTACGGTAGTCAAAAAAATTCTTCCCATTTTCTAGGAAATGTGAGCCTACATAGGCAAGGCTAACAACATGTGCATAGGTTGACTGTGAGCATTGAGGATCACAGTCAACTCGCAATACCGTCTAGTCTGTTCGTCTCTCATCTACTCATTTCCTCCCAAATTTACCGCCATTAAAGAAATCCAACTACGGCACATTTAGCCTACCATACTCGCAGGCTTACTTGATCTGAACTATCGGTCATCGGACCCATAAGGGAAGGCTGTAGACACGAGAGCCAACCACTGGCCGAAAGAGTTACTACTATTAGAGAGAGACTAGGAGATGATCAACCCAGCCTACTAGCCTACCCCCTCCCCCCCGCACGCTAACCTCTTCCGTTCAGCTCGTTCTCTCTGCATTCTCTCATCGTCTATCTGTTGTCTCTAACCTACTCATACCCCCCTCCCCCTCCCCACAACCCCCTGCCTACCTACCCAACCCACGATTGACCCCACGCACCGCGGCCGCCGACAGTTTCAACAAATTCTCCTTTCTTTCGATTGATGGTTTGCAATATTCCCTAGATTTATCTCCCCACTAACTAACTTTATTGCATTTCTTCTCTGAGTGGATAAACATACATCATTATTGAAAGTCTGATAGCTCGAAGCAGTTTCCGCTCACCGACCACGAGATTTGCGAAAGACGGAACGGAAAGGCGATGGATCAAAAGTGGGGGGAGGGGGATGATCCAGCCCAGATTACACCACCTACGCACGCACGAAACATTTGCCGCGGAGCACCGTGGGTTACAAGAGCAGAGAGCATTCCATTCCGGGGTCTTTCTCATGGCTATCCTTCAACCACTACAGGATACGAAGCTACGTCGTCTTCGTAACGTGATTGCGAAACACATACATAAACAACGACCCCAAATGGAAACGCTCTACAAGAGAAGCGTGACACAGTGTTGGCGTAAACCGCGAACATTTCGTGAAAACAACATTTCTTTAAGCTCATATCCATCCATACACAGCACATGGGAGAATTCTCCCATTCCCGTGCCCTTCTTGCCAAGCCAAACTTCACCTGCTCTACAATTTAGTTCAGCCCTGACACAAGGCTGACCATAGTACCACGGCCAATACACGTTTTTTTTTAAATTGTGGGACGATATTACAATTTGTTCAGTCGTAATCTAATGAAATGATATAAGAGCTAGTTAGTTGTCCGATTGCAGAGTGTCTTTTTTCAAAGTTTTACAAATTAACCGCCCCTCTACCTCTTCAGATTCTACAAGGCCTACTAGCCAACGTTCGGGTCGGGGGCAGATATTTGAAAGTTTTTGAGAACACAGCAAAAGATGTAATGCACCGGCCGCGATTCGAACCCGCGCCTATGTCAGGTATGCCCCCACCTTATCCGCGTCCTTCTCATTCTCCGCAACCGTTGGTGGCAGGCTCAGTCCCAGCGGGTTGCGCCGCTTCCCACTCGACATTCCGCCTCTCTAAATCACGGATTCCGGAGCTGCAACCCGGGATTCAGCACAGCGCGAGCGAATGTCTACTTCACGGATGGGTTTCAGGAGAACAATAAGAGGAAGACTGTTATGAGTCAGAGGCGATCGCGGTAAATCATCATGCGCAGAACTCTAATCAGAGGGCAATACAAACATCTGCATTAGTCACAGACCTGGTGACTCAAAGTCAAGCCTTAATTAAAGAGCTAAATAAATTGAAAGAGGCGCTGAAGAAGCTCAACTATATCGAGGAAGCGGCTCACCTGACTTTTCCACTCCAAAATAGCTAGGTAAGTCGGTAACTACTATTTACAGCGCTCAGCCCACTAACCCCGCAGGTAACTACTTTAATATTCCACGGCCTGGAGCAAAACAGCGTTACTTCATTCCCAGCCAGGAGAGTAGCGAAACAGATCATTTCCATGGGCACGCTTCGGTAATAGACCAAAAATCGAGCTTATAACTACAAAACCCTTGAAATATATATCTTTTTGGTAATTGTGCAGAAATAAAGCTCAAATTAGAAAAAAAGGAGACAGTTCATATTTTCTCTTGATTCAATACCATTTCCATGCCAACTTCTTCGCAGCGAATAGGGCAACTTGGTAACTGACGCAGAGGGAGACGAGAGCTCTCTTCTGCGCGCAAATTGAACAGTTTAAAGTGCGCGCAGAACGCAGAGGAAAAAAGCAGGCGAAGAAAGGGCACAGCGAGAGTTGGAGCAAATGAGAAATGGGAAGAGGGGTGACACAAGCAAAGCAAGAGTGCATGCAATAAGTTTGAATGGCCCGCGATTTCTAAAATCCGATAATTGTTCAAGCGATAAAAGTTCCTTATGCGTACAACAAGATGATGAAGCCTGCGCAAAGTCCTACTGGAGTTCCCCGTCCCAAGCCTTTCCCTCGGTTCTATCAACTTCAAAATGAAGAACCATTTTGGAGGGAAGAGAAGGAATGCACAGGAGATGAGTAAGAAACGAAAGGAGAATGCACACAATGCAAGGCGCAATAAGAACGTACAACTAAATTACATAAAAAAAAACAAACAAAACTCGAAAACTTCGCGGCTGCGCTTCGCAAAGAACACCAGAAGAAGCAAAGCTCTGGCTAAATTTACGATGAAGCATGCAATCCACTGAAAAGCGCACTGAATAAAGTGATAATCGCACTAATCGAGATTCAGAGGCGACAACTAGGTGAACTAAGTTAACGTGGGTTAGGTAACTTAGGTAAGCTAAGTGGACTAAGTTTTTGCGGGGTGATCTAAGTTTTTTTTTTCCGAAGCTTTGGGATCTTGTAACTTTCCATTTACAGCAACTAACCGCTATAGCAATCGAGATTCAGAGGTAACAATAGAGTACGCGAAGGGATCACTCGTGCAACGTGACAACTTCTGGAGGGGAAGCTCCAGAATGTAAAGGGAGCAAAGTAGGAGGGAGGGGAGAGAGAACGCGAGCTAATCGACATCCTCGCGCTAATACTCGCACTTCGACACTCACTTAGCGCGTCGGCGCAGCCGCCCCAGATGGATCGCATCCATCTGGACGGAAGCCAGAGCGAGAGTTGAGAAGCTACGCTTGGCTACGCGCAAACTTGCAAGACGAGAGGGAAAGCCAAGCCAAGAGAACGAAAGGGGGCGGAGCCTAGAGGGCAGCACGCTTTTTAGCAGCTGCTAAACGCAGTAGCGACTTTTGCCAAAACGCACTACCCATCAGCCGAATCCAGCTGTCAAGGCTACTACACTACTCCATCGTCTAAAAATAACATGATCAACTAGAGATGGCGCTTAAAAATACAGATAGCAAATAAACTTACGGCACGACGTCTGAAGCTCAGGCTTTCACTTACAGAGGGCACAGATTTTATTCCATTTTACAGAATGTTAACAAACAAACATCGACAACGCACTTATTACCGGTAGCCGTCATACGACATCCAAAAATAGAAAACAAGCTAAATCATGCTAAAGCAGATAATCATAAACTCGTATGACGACTAGAATGTTATTAGACTGAAACAATTTCAGAACAGGTGAGAATGTGGAGAATTCACTGATATGAAGATGGCACAAAGTCGAGAGATATGACACAGGAACTGAGAATCCGTTTGCACGTGGATGAGCATGAAAAGTGAAGCTAAGCCTTAATGCAAAGAAAGGAGAGACACTATTCACAGGTACGGAAGAAGATATTCGTTTAAAATAATGTAGATAACATTCAACAAAACTTGAAAGATTACTAAAAAAAACGTTAGCTGCAATATAAATGGATCAAACAGCTGTTGAGAGGCATGAAACTAGCTAATCGTACGTACAATGTGGAGAATCAGTATTCACCCGTTGACCCACACGACTCATACTCGTTTACGCTCCTGAAAATTAGCAATTGAGCAGAGTTCCAAAGGGAAACAGGCGGCCCATCGGTACGTTTGTCGGGACGCCTTATGAAATGTGCTGTCTTCGAAAAGGCTTTACATATCCGCTAACTGTAAGCATAAGCAAAATTGTCTCAGCCACTTAGCCTACCGTAACCCACCTGATACTTGCCAACCACGTCGTCCACGTGGGCTACCGTAGCCGCGTCGAACCAGCCATGGGCGAGGGCCGACGTTGGAGTCATCTGCACGCAATGCAAATCATACGAGGACTGGGGGTCTACGTGTAATCTTCTGCAGCAGATTGGTATGCACACCCATACATATCGAACAATGTAGACACGTCATTCTTCTCTTCCAAGCTACGGTAACCCGCGTGCCCGCATAGGGCATACATCTCCCACCTTCTTCCAAACAAATAAAAAATTATACCTCCTATAAACGGTAAGCCCTTACCCTCTGCTGGGGGTCCACCTTGAGCATGCGAGCAACGGCCTGCTGGCCGAGAAGCGACACGTTCTTCCAGGCACGCGTGTAGATGAGACGACCTGCGGAGATCAGAGATCAAAGATCAACATTGAGAGCACAAATATACTACTATCGGACTACTCTTCGTTAGACATGCGAGTGAGCTCGTACGTTCACACAGCTACAAAGGCTCGAAAGCTGCCCATCTTTTGCACGGCCCATACGTGGGCAACCTTCTCGGCAATATTTTAATCAACGGGTCTACCAATCTGCGCTACAGTCAATCATCAAGCATACCATTTGAAATTTTCTAGAAAATATGAGCCTACCAAAGTAAACTTTCGAAGACAAGTATGAGCCTACTACCCATACTTCGGGTCGGTGCCCACGTATGGCAAAGCCTTCCACACAGACAAATAGGCACTAAAATATACTGGATTACAATCGATCCACCGTACCCGTCTTGATCTGGTCGTTCAGCTCCATTCCGTCATCGTATCCCTCCGAGAAGGGCGGATAGCCCACGATGGCCGTGAACAGGACCACGCCCAACGACCACCTCAAGTCTAGAGTCAAGCCCTCCTCTCCTCTCACCCTATCTCTCGACAACTTCTCTGACAATGAGTTGCTTAGCCTCGCAAAGCAAAGCCACTTATTGCGGCGTCCTGGAAGGCGTACATGGGCAAACTGCTGCACAGCTACATGTAGTAGGTTGCCTATTCTCTCCTCCCAACCAATATATCCTCATCTCCCCCCCCCCCAAATCCCCAAAACCTCCACTCACATGTCGACAGCCGGCGAGTAGGGCTCGTTCTCGTTCTCGAGCATCTCCGGTGCGATGTACGTGGGCGTGCCGCAGAAGGTCTTCATCGTCGACTCTGCAAGGTCAAGAAATATTTTATCGTTCTACTCTTTTTAGTCATTCATTTTCGTGTGCATTCTTGCAATTGCTGATACCCACTTGCGGAGATAAATATTATTACATGTAAAGCTGAAAACCGCCCAATAAGAACGGCAGCTATTAATTAGCATAGTGCAAGATTATCAGCAACACCAAAAAAAGACCAGAATAAGCAACTCACGTGCATTCAGTCGCTTCGACAGACCAAAGTCGGAGAGCTGAAATTCAAGTATTTTATCGGTTCTCACTATAACGTCACACCGTGTGACGTCATCACATCGAATTAAATTAACACAGATATTAACTTACTTCTCGAGTGCTAGCATAATAATAAGCACACTTCTAGTGGCCCCTAAACTACCGTAGTATACCTTGGCTACGGTATAGTCATGGCGGTCGACCAGCAGAATGTTCTCCGGCTTGATGTCCCGGTGGATAATCCCGACTCCATGCAGGTACTGTAATAAGCAAGAAAATGTAATTTGTTCCAAACTATATTTACACCTTTCCGCAAAACACTCGTTCGCTTCAGGACATTCTCTCTCCCCCCCCACCAGTTTTCCACTACATTCCCACAATTCTTCAGTTCCGCCCCCATCCACAATGGTAGTGTCGTTCGTCAAAGATGCTACTACTCTCCAGCTGGCTACCGTACCCTACCGTATACCTCTAGGGCGCGCAGCACTTGCAACGAGTAGAAGCGCGTGAGTCGCTCGCCCAGCCCCGCGCCCCCTCGTTTCTCGTCGACGATACGATCGTACATCTCGCCTGCAACCAAGCTCATACGTGGGCATATGGGTGGAAGGATGGGTTGGAAGGCCCAAATTCAAGGGAAAAATACTCTATTTGATTATATTTTTTCGGGATAAGACCCCTCCCGCCCGCACAACGTCTTTTACTATAAAATGACCCATACCGCACCGCAAAATTACCCCCACCGCTGTTCTAAATTCTCGATTTACATGCCCACCCTGCCGCTGCCGGAAAATTACCCCTACCGCACAGTAAGTTTCAAATATGAGTATTTATCCCCTGCCCAAATTTCTTCGGAATTTTACTTTGGTAGGCATACATGTCCTACAAAATTTCAATGGGTAGGCTTGAATTCGTACACTGGTAGGCCCGTTTCTCAAAAAAAGGTTGCCCATGTATGGTGGGCGCCGACCCATAGAATGGGTGGTAGGCTCAAATATTCGTGCAATTTTACATTGGTAGGCCCGATTTTGACAGGAATTGTCACTTGGTAGGCTCGAAAATTCACGATTCTGCACAATGGTAGGCCCGTTTCTCAAAATATGGTCGGGAAGGCCGCCCACGTATAACCAAGCTTCCTTCCGCTTTGTCAGGCGACGAGTGCTTATTTTCTACTAGAACTCTTTTCTCCCCCTCGAACAGCTGTAGTCATGAAATGGTGTTGAATAGCAGTGGGGAATCCACCATTACATAAACCTTAACTAGCATACAACTAGAGTAGATGGATGAATGGACCGATTTGATGAAAAGGGCGGCGTTTTCCCCATACGTGGGCACCGACCCGAAGTATGGGTGGTAGGCCAACATTTCTTCGGAATTTTACTCTGGTAGGGCGCTACATTTCTATAAACTTTCAATTGGTATGCCTGATTTCGTACACTGGTAGGCCCGTTTCTAAAAAAAATATATATTGCGAGGAAGGTTGCCCACGTATGGTTTTCCCAGAGCTTTTCCTCGGCCCTCACCTCCATCCACGTATTCCAGAACGATGAACGCGTGTCGCACCGTCTCCACCGAGTCCTCGATGCGGATGCAGTTGGGCTGCAATGTCAATCTCTACATGTACTCCTTTTGTTCACCACTGGTGAATCAAACATGGGCACGAACCCGACGGTCGGGTGGTAGGCCCCCCTCATTTTGTCTGAAACTTAACTTGGTAGGCGCCTTATTATTACAGATGCCTCCTTGGTAGGCTAGCCAAAGGCTCAAGATATCCACTGGTAGGCTCTAATTCAAAATAATGGACGGTAAAGCTCATACATGGGTAGCCTTCCCCGCTTTTTTTTGGAGAAACGCGCCTACCAGTGTACGAAATCAAGCCTACCAATTGAAATTTTGTAGGAAATACAGGCCTACCATAGTAAAATTCCAAAGAAATATGAGGCTACCACCCATACTTCCGGTCCATGCCCACGCATGGTAAAGCTGCCCACGTATGTGGTGAATCACCAGATACACTGTCACATCTACGACACCGGTCATTATAGATCTACGCCCATACCCTCCGTACTTTCCATAATCACGCTAGTTTCCCTCTCTGAAGACCCTCAGGTCCTTCAATATACAAAGAAGAAGAGGAAGCACAGAAGGACAGATATACCCGCTCGCACTACGCACACTACCAGGAAGAACTTACCTCGGAAGCCGCACACCTCATGGTGTATTCGATAAATAAATAAATAAATAAATAAAATAAATAAACTCCCCCCCCCCCAAAGAGAAGAACTGCCATGGCAACTCACATGG
>LS816376.1:2682-16026 GCA_900490955.1 Micoletzkya japonica
TTTGCGTGTTTCGGGTATCATTCGCTGCGTCCGCCTCGCGGCTACAATCTGAGCTGGGCCTAAATTCGCAACTCGCTGTCGCGCGCTTGTTATTCGCCGGCAAAACGCTTCCGTCCGGCTTTTAGGCAAGTGTGACCCACGGAATTACAAACTTCGGACAGACGGACATCACTAACGCTTTTTCTATAAGTTAAGGAATATTGAAGATGAAGATGAAGCCGATCACAAAGGCTTTAGTGGATATGCATTGCAGATCTAACAATAAATAGATCAACTCAAGACGATATCAACGACTGACCAAAGACAAAGGGTATATACCTAGCTTCGTCATGAGAAAGAGCGGTAAAAAGTCTTCCGACTTGAGTCTCGTCTGGAAGGAAGTAGTTTGTTTGTTGAGGTCCAGGAGGCTCGCGAATCGATCGTGTAAGGAAAAGAGGTTGTCGAAGTATGTGAGAGATCTTTGCGCACAAAACACTCTCGGTGCACGAGATTCCATGGTTTATTAACGACAACCTATGTATAAATAATGGTTCGCCGGAATTTCTTCTGTCGTGTGAAGTGTTCTACAAAGCTTCTTTCTTTTCTCTAGCAAACTCGGAAATTTGGGACGATGTTGTAGACCAGGTCGATGATTGCGCAAGCCAAGATGACACCTAGGATACGAATTTTTATACGATGCTGCAATACTGAATACCTTGTAATGGCGCCTGTACGTGATGAAAGTGGTGCAGCCAAAGATGATATTCTCGAATAGGAGAACTGCACAAGCTATCGCTAAGCCACACGCCGTTAAAGCGAAAATTCCGAAGATGGCCCAGAAATCTAAACGGATGAATCTTAATCGAACTCGCCAATAAATACTTAATGCGTCGGTTGGTCCCCCGACCGAATATTTAGACGGCGGACATTTCGGCTTCTCTATATCCCAATTTCGATCCTGAGTAACGATTGATAAGACCTTCTATAGATTCCTAACACCATTACCACGAAATATCGCTGGTGTACACTATCAATCATGGCGTAATTTCTAAGTATCGCTTCATCAAGAATATCCTTCCACGGATTGTTGAAAGCAAATATGAAGTGCGAGGACTGCTTAGCAACTCCTTTAACGTAGTATGCATGTACACGTTTTTCTCACGGTACCGTATACCTTGACTGAATATTTGAGTAAAGCAGGAGGCGTGTATCGCGGGCATAGACGAATCGTCGTCTTGCACCTAATAGCATATACTACGGAAAATGAAACTTTAAAGGTGAACGCTAAACGTTATTTTGGAAAATTAGAGTTTTTAACAAATAATAAGATGGCAAACTTGAAAAATGTAGTTGCCTTTACCGATCAGCGCGAGACATTCATCTACATTGGATGAACTTATCTGAAATGTTCGAAATTACAATAGTTTACTTAGCTTTTACCACAGGATTGTTCGCAGTTGCACTTCTCAATCGTGCAAAGAAAGGATCATTCGACTTTTCCATGTCTTGATAGAACCTGTGTTCAGTGAAATCCAACAAATAGTTTGACTAAGCAACCATGAATCAGGTTCAGAGAGAAGATGGTATGAAGAAGTGCGAAGAAGACGAACCAGATCATCGCTATTCTACAATACGATATTAAATGAGGAAATTCGGAACCGTAATCTATTCAAATTGCTGACGGCATCCTGACAGACTCGATTTGTTTCTCTTCTATGCCCTTCGCTCTCGCGCTATGCAAATTAGTTTCAATTAGCATGACTACGATACTGAATTGTCCTCCTTTAGCAATTTGGATTCTAACAGTAAGTCCCTACTCGAATAGGTTGGTTATCAGTTGGTGTTAGCAGTGCGTAGAGCAGAGCAGCAGTGTACATAGCAGGCAGCAGTCCTACTTGAAAGATTACGAAAAATGTGCGAAGAATTATGCCTGAAAATAGTTTTGCTTTTGACTAACGGTTTACCATTGTTCAGAACAGTACAAACATACCGGAGCAGAGCGAAAATCCTTGTGTCCGACCGTTAAGCCACATATCAATAACAGACCATGAAAACTGAATTACTTAAAATGTGCTATCTTCAAGTTTTCTTCTGAATAGATCTAACACGATTTTTAAATTTTGCGCCTTTAAAAAATTATCATATTAAATGTTTGAAATACGAACATCACCAAGCCGTTCGCTTCTGGATCTTACTCCAACCTGCATCTCAACTCGAGCAATTAGAGGCCAACAAAACAGCTAAACTGATTAATTGACTTCTGGTAAAATATAGATGATTACCTGTAAAAGAATAGCGAAGAGCATAAATATCCATGATGATGTATCATAGGGTCGAAGGCAGACGAAAAGAAGCGATGAAAGTGTGACAGGGTACTCTCGGACTATGAATGACGGCATCGCCTGAGCATCCTCTACACTATACCGCAAGCAAATATCCACAACCTCGGACACCATTATGGTGAAATCGAAGAACTCTTGCCGTGTCACGCTTTTCTGGTATAATAAGCATGCAGTATCTACTTCTCGTCTTTGTATTTTGCCAAGAATTCCACTAAATGATTTGTTGTCCTGAAAGATATGCATAAAATTCTTTTTTAAGGAGGGGATAGAATTTAAATAAAAAAAACTAAGTTTAAATCCTACATCTTGCAGTGCTCCCCAATCAGGCGATCCGGAAGTATCAATGACATATTCGAAAGAAGCGTTGAGAGTGAGCTCCAGTTGCCTCATTATCTTCAAGAATCAATGTAAGTAGGCTTAGAGACTGGTTCACACCTCTAGGCACCATCCGGGATATGGACAAGTATTGAGATTCGGCGAAAATGTGGGAAATGGTGAACATGACGCGTTGACTTCGGGATAATTATTAGCCACTAATACGCGAAGTGGCGTTGAGGGTGCGACAATATCCATCTATACAATTTTATTCATTTCTCCAGGAGCTGTCCTTATTTAAAACGAAGTAGAAAAAGATACATTCATAAAAAAACGCTGGAAAAAACCCGAAATGCTACAAAGGAGGAGCAACAAGTGAATGGCAAGGCGTTGCTGTTCTCGAGTCTCGTGAAGTTGAGTGTTTGAGGAAGACATATGGAAGGTTAGACATTTCACACATATAGATACAAGACTGAAGGCATGCCGATATCCTGCAAAAAACAAAGGAAGTATTATACTGCATGCAAGTGCACCACGCATTCTATGTTTATCGTTTAAGCGAACATATCATTTTTTCTGGAGCATTCAAATCTGTGTGTACATATCAATCAATCAATCAATCAATTTATTCCAATCTCAAGGCGTGGGCCTGTTGGGTGCATTGGGATAGGAACAGGTCGTTATCTTCTCATATCGCAGCCATCCACCGAGTCCCGAGTGCTTCACTCATATCATCTCTCCACCTTCTCTTGGGTCTTCCTCGTTTTCTTGGCCATTCCCTGGGTTGCCATTCCGTCATTCTCTTCGCCCATCTCTCTCCTTCCATGGTAGCAACCCTCTTCGCCCACATCCACTTCCTCTTCATGGCCAAAACCCTCACATCCTCCAGTGGGACTTTCCTTGTCAGCCATTCATTCGTTCTCCTGTCCAGTAGAGTTGTCCCTGCCATTCTTCTCATCATTGTTCTTTGCATGGTCACAAGTCTTCGACGGTCTTGCAGACGAGTTGACCAGCATTCCGATCCGTATAGCAATGCAGGGACAACGCACATTCGGAACACTCGTGTTTTGTACTTCATCATTAGTCGGCGGCTCGTAAGGAAGTCATAGTGTGTACATAAAGTTCATAAAATAGGCTCAATAACCTTAAATTGTGCAGATATTGCATACAAGAGATTAATCAAAATTACATAAGCCACGAGGTAGTTTCGGATAATTACATACAACAAAATTTAACGAAAGAATTTTCGTCGATCATTTCTTTTCCGGAATCACATCTGAATTTTCAGACGATGCGTATGACCAATCGGGAGACGTTGTTTGCTTCAGCCATGAGGAAACCTGCAAGTTACTCTCATCTTCCACGTTTGATTATTGAACATTACCAGAAGAATGTACCACACAGATACGACGGCATAATATAATCAAAAACGAGAAACCTTACAAAACCTTGAAATGGCGCCTTTCCCGGAGGAAATTTGAGCAGGCAAAGATGAAAATCTCAAGGAGCAGGAAGAAGCAGGATATGGCTAGGCCACAAGCTGTAAGAACCACAACTCCGAAGATGGCCCAGAAATCTGAAACGAGCAGTCACAAAGATTATTTATTCCTTAAATCATGTTAGAGATTGCTGAACTAAGTAAACTCATTAAATTAAAAGACTTCATGTAAGATGCAAGAGCTGACTCAAAGCATCAGTAGGTCCTCCAGCGGTATACTTCGGTTTGGGACAAATTGGTTGGTCCATATCCCAGTTGCGGTCCTAAGTTTCAATTGTTCATTTAGCTATTTAATCCAATTACCTACCACGAAATATCGTTGATGGACGCTATCGATCATTTCGTAATTTCGAAGGATGGCCTCGTTCAGAATATCCTTCCATGGGTTATTGAAGGCAAAGATGAAGTGAGACGACTGCTCTTCCACTCCTTTGAGAAATTTTCGCTAACTTGTCATTTGTAAGCATGTGCTCGCTGACCTTGACTGAAGATTTGGGTGAAACACGATGCATGAATGGCTGGCATGGCTGATGAATCATCTTGAGTCTAGAATAAAATACAGGTTTTCGTTTTTTGGCTACTTTTATGTTTTAGATATCAAAAGTAACCTGGTATATATAGTGATCACCATCAACCAATTTCAAAGACTCTTCAACAGACGGATCACCGATCTGAAATCTAACTATGACTAGTTAACAAGCATAATTCATACAAAATAACATGGTGTTCATGTATAAGTAATGAGGTAGTTTTCAGTCATCTCATACCACTGGATTGTTCTTGGTAGCTTCCTGCAGTTGAACGAAGAACGCGTCATCCGAATTTTGCATGTTCTGGAAGAACCTGCGACTAAACCATTAGGTTTCTATTTCGGAAAAGCAGAATTACCACGAGTCTTTGTCGGAGAGAAGGTGATAGGATCCACTGCTGAGAAGATGGACGAGATCAGAGCTGCTCTATAGACCACATATTGCAACAACTCTTTTTCTACTACCACTTTAACATTCATTTCTCTATTCTAACAGTGCATCTCCAGATTATTAGATCATTTTGTGCAAGCAAAATACAAAAAAAACGCATTAGGAGTGAAAACAGCAGACAAAGTAATCCACAACACTTGGCCATGCACTACATCCGTAATGACCGTGGTGAATACCGGAATGACCGTACTCGAATAGGTTGATTATCGGTAGGTGTTAGAAGTGCGTATAGCAGAGCAGCAGTGTACATGGCAGGCAGCATTCCCACTTGAAATATGTAAAAGATGGTTCGGATGACGATACCTGCGTTCAAGAGTTCAGCGGATCACCAGCTAAAAAGTTTACTTCTTACTAGCAAATCACTGTACATTTTGTCTGTCTGTCTGTGTGTGTGTCAGTGTGTGTGTGTGTCTGTCTGTCTGTCTGTCCGTAGGTCGATTATCTCCTTTATAATTGCGAATTTCTAAAAAAAAGTTCTTACAAGACCCCTATAGGCCAATGTCATGCCTCAAGATGAAGGCGGGGTGAAGCGTATTTGGACACACGACTCCGTGCCCTTACCGCCCGCCATCCCCGCGCCCACCCTCCCAATGTCATGCCTCAAGATGAAGGCGGGGTGAAGCGTATTTGGACACACGACTCCGTGCCCTTACCGCCCGCCATCTTGGTACAAGAGTCAATTCTTCATACCTCGGGACCATTTTTTGCGTTTTTGAAAATTCTCAAAAATGGCTGAGATAATCGATATTTTTGAAAATTTTCAAAAAATCTACTACTTTTGTCAGAATACGTTTCAGAGCATGGGGATCATTTTTGGTCAAAAAGTCATCAGAGAAAAACTTTGAAATTTTTCGAGGATACTTTGGCAAAATGTGCAAAAAGATTGGCCCATTTTGGATCCGGCTTCCCTAATCCTTTCATATGTATGCATTGAGCCTCCGGAAAATTGCCTATGACATGAAAAAGATAACCAAATGTAGTTGAGGTGTAAGAAGAGCAGTGGGCGCCGAAGGCGACCACCCCACTACTAACACACAAGCTTAGGCGATCCGTGAAGCGTGCCGTGGGAGCCTTGTGTTATGTGTCCAGGAGCGAAGCTTCTGGACCATATAAGCAGGGTGACCGCGGCACGCTTCGTGGATCGCCGGGTACAGCGTAGTTTTGCTAGTTTCCGAATTCGCATTTGCTAAAAGGAGTATTGGAATCGTTTCTTAGATTCTGCTATAGTAGATATATATATATATATATATATATATATATATATATATATATATATATATATATATATATATATATATATATATATATATATATATATATATATATATATTGAAAAGCTATATACCAGCAAGAAGCGAAAACTGTTGAAATCCTCCATTGAGAAAGGACTCGATGACGGACCAAGAAATCTTCAATGCTTAAATTTCGCTCATTTTTCTAATGAATACTATTAAAGCTCCCATTCTAACCCTAAATTTTCCATTCAATGCTGCTGGTCCGGATTTTATCCCTCGTTGTGTGTTTGCAATGTTTTATTCAATGTACTTTTCATCAAAAATATTATTGTTGTTCCTCTGTGTATTTACTATTATCATATTGCACATACAATTATTATATTAATAAGATTATTATTAAATGCTCACATCTCCCAATCTTTCCTTGTATGATCGAACTCCAAGTGCCATTTCGACGCGTCCAATGATGGGCCAATAGAAGAGCTAAATTACGTCTTTCATTTCTAGAGACCAATCTTACGCATCTGTATGATTTTTAATTGTAAATACACAACTACGGGTCTCCCAATAAATGTTTCTTAAACTTTAGCAAAATCTAAAAAAACTCTTTGAAAGAAAAAAACATTTAAAATTTGCCTGCATTACGATAGCAGCGACAATACATAGCCAAGTCGACGTATCGTAGGGACGTAGGCAAGCGAGAAGCAACGAATCGAGGGTTATCGGATACTCGCGGACGATGAACGACGGCATCACCTGTAATTTTTTTTTCCGAAAAAGTTCGGCCAGTAAACTCATTCCTACTTCATCTGCGCTCTCTTCATAGCGCTTCGCTCTCGCATCGTCAGTTAGTATATCGCTATCTCTTTTCTAACACTAGAGTATCCGCAGTGTAGTGCTGCGTATACTCTGGCGGGAGTCGTGCCGCATACATCAGACACAAGGATTGTGTAGTCGAAGAATTCGGATCTGGTGACACTTTCTTGGTACAAGAGGCACGCCGTGTCCGCTTCTCCCCGTTGAAGTTTTCCGAGAACTCCGCTGAACGTCTTGTTGTCCTGCAAAGTCCTGCTTACTCTTGATACTATTTATACTCCTTTTTATTTAAAACTAGTTAAAGCTAAGCAATGAGGAAACTCAGTAGTAAGTTCCGCCTTAATGATCCTAACAGCATGGATAACCCCCATGCCTTGAATAAACTCTTGAGGTAAAACCATTTCACAATATCTCACGTACATCAAGCAGTGATCCCCAGTCCGCCGGTTTGTCAATATCTAGCACATACTCGAAAGTAAGGTTCATCGAAATCTCCAGCTGCTTCATGATCTGTATTGATGAATTGGGAACTGTAGAGATCAGATCAAATGGGACAATAATCAAACGGAAAATTATTTACCTCAAGGCACCAGCCGGGATATGGGCATAAGTTGAAGTCCGGAAAGAACCGGGGAAAGGGTTGACAACTGACGTTAGCTTCGGGGTAGTTGTTCGCGACGAGGACTCGAAGTGGAGTGGAGGGAATTACCGTGCTCATTCCTGATATAGATAGCTGATATAGATTTTCATAACTTTAATGAGTTACAGGAGATAAGTGCGAAAAAAACAACTTCTACCTCTAGCCAACATGAATAAGAATAATAAATTGTAAAATTATCATATTAAACGTATACAAATCAAAGAAATCTAAGCGGACTAGTTCGTGACAAAGCAGACCTACGACTGTGAGGCGGATTTTTTTTTCTCAGTCGATATGTGGAGGCGGACGTGGTCTTCTTCTACAATATCACTCGCTCGGGAAGGCTAAGGTGTTTGTTGACGAATGAGAAGATCTTCACGCATTCATTACAACAAAGCAACACACCTTCACATCGCGGACATTTTACTGCCGAAGACGTCCGTTGCAGAGGAGGGTGGAGGACGTAGAAAATTCATCCAGTATTCATACAGAACACACGCACGAAAGAGCAGCGGAATAGAAGTATCACGTGGGATACAATGCACACCCCTTGCAGAATCGGCTCACACCATCTTTATCCTATTCACATTGAGACAAAACAGGAAACTCCGCCCTACTTTGAAATTTAAACACTGACTTATATCTGAGACGCTGTAAGATTATATTCTTATTCAAGTGTACTATAATATCTTCTAGACGGACATGCATTACTTTATTAGTACTGGAGGGCATAAATCTATTGATTTTTTTACATCAACGACGCGGATCGCATGATCGCGTGTTTATGATTGTTCTCGCATTGCTTCAGATGTTTTGGAAGAATTTGAAGACCACGAAGACGTTTGTGAAAGCCACGATGACACCTCAACGAACTTCTTCCATAGCGAAGGTAAACGAAAAGATGGAAATAAAGTTTGTAGTTTGTGGCCCCAAATCTTACTTTCCAAGTCCGTCGGTTATTGATTGCCTGTACACAACAGAAGACCGCGTTTTCTACGAGAAGCGATAGTCCAGAAATAAATAAGCCACAAGCAGTCAGTGCTACAACGCCAAATATCGCCCAGAAATCTGCAATAACAATTGCATTGACGCTGTCGACTCTCCGCAAGTGCTCCCATTTACTCATACTAGAAAGCACAAGTATAAGAATTAAAAAAATAACATCAAATGATAATGAAAACTCACTTAGGGGATCGGTAGGTCCTCCGGCCGAATACTTGGAGGGTGGACAGTTGGGTTTTTGAACGTCCCAATTTCGATCCTAATGCAGGCATCCTTTGCTATTCTTTCAATCTAGTAATTCTTTCTCGGAGACATTCCGTTACTTTCATTGGTTGATGAGATTATCACTTGTTTCCTCCATGAATATGATTTAGTCAAGTCTCGCCTCACCACAAAGTATCTCTGGTGAACGCTCTCGATCATTTCGTAATTCTTCAGTATCGACGCATCAAGCACCTCCTTCCACGGATTGTCGAAGGCAATGATAAAATGAGAAGAGCGATCGGCGACACCTATGGAATTAAAAAAGGGGCTTATTTTATTTTGTTTTTTTTCCAAAGGTTAATTCCTTCTATACCTTGACTAAATATTTGGGTGAAACAGGATGCGTGAATTGCCGGCATGGCTGATGCATCGTCTTGAGTCTGAATGGAACTACGCAATAGCTATGACATTAGTAGTGACAGCTTGCCTGAAAGATGTAATTGTCGCTGCTGACCATTTCTAGGGAAGCATCGTCTCCACGAGAACCAATCTGAAATATTTCAGTCAACGGCATATTATATAAGACCATAGATACCACAGGATTGTCTCTCGTTGCGTCGCGTAATTGAGCAAAGAACGGATCGTCTGAGTCTTGCAGATCTTGGTAGAACCTGAAGTACGAATGATTAATTTACCAGTAAGGAGGATCTTGCCAGGAAGAAGTCTGAGATATGAGGTGATACGAAGACGTTTGCAGAAGGCGAATCAGATCTGCACTACTCTGAAAGGAAAGCAGTATATAATACTACAAAATGAACAAATAAATGATTAATTTTTAGGATGTATTAGGATGTATTAGTTTACTTTACAAATACCCGAATAGGTTGATTATCGGTTGGCGTCAGTAAGGCGTAGAGTAGAGCGGCAGTGTACATTGCCGGAAGTAAACCAACTTGGAATATTAGAAAAACCGTACGAATCGCAACTCCTTCAATATCAATTTTTTGGAGTATTACACAGGATAAGATAAAAATATACCAGACATCATAGTGAACCTTTGAAAGCCGCCGTTCAAAAACGAATCGACAACAGACCATGAAATCTACAACAGCACATCAATTATTGCTTCCGGGTATTCTTTTCCACATAGGAATTCGACAACCTACATCACCAAGACGTTCATTGTGTGTTCTCATTCCAAGTGACATCTCAGCTCGAGCAATTATAGGCCAGCAGAAAAGCTGAAAACGTATTGTTTGCAATTATCATAGATCAATCACCGTAGATTTTATAGAGTAGATTTTCGTAGATATTGATGGTTCGTAGACAAAGATGACTCCATAATCACCTGCAGTATAATGGTGACCAGCATGAATATCCACGTAGTTGTGTCATACGGTCGGAGACAAGCGAAAAGAAGCGACGATAGAGTTATGGGATACTCACGAACGATGAAGGAAGGCATAGCCTATAATCAAGACAGCACAATGACGACCTATGTATAATAGCTACTACATAAATATAACGATCTACAAGCCTATTCCGGCATCTTAAAAGATATGATATAAAATCTTTGGCACAGCTGCATAGGTAACCTAGCAAAACTGTATCTCAGTAGAGTATAGGTCCGAATTCGAATTATTTGCTGTTAATCAGAAGCTGTGTTCCAAACAGACGCGTTACTATTGCACTAACAATAAATCTTAGAAACATTTGCATTGTACTAACTCTAATATATTTGTTCCTTCCGCCTCGCATCTGACGCGACAGTTGTTTATTTTTTTCTTTTTTGTTTAAAATATTAGGTGTATTAGTTTCTTAATGTATCACACAAAATTCATGATTTTGCCAGCTTATGGATTAATCACCTCTGATACTAGTATGGTGTAGTCGAAGAATGCAAGCCTCGTGACACTCTTCTGGTAGAACAGACAAGCCGTGTCTACTTCATTCCGTTGGATCTTCCCGAGAACTCCCGTGAAAGTCTTGTTGTCCTTATAATTAGATTATTCCAAAGACTTATCCCTATTCCGCAGACAATCCTACTCTACGGTAAATATGATAACGTTTGTATATTTCAATAGCAACAAGCGTTCTAATTCCTCCTAAAGGTAGCCCTAAAACCACTAAAGCGTCGTGTAGATAATGAACACTTGATGATGAATAAGGCAAAAAGCGATACCGCCATAAGCGAACCCCAATCCATTGGTGCATCGATGTCGATAACGTATTCAACAGAAAGGTTCATCGACGTCTCCAGTTGTTTCATTATCTCAAAAGACCACTCATATCGATCGATTGCAGTACTTACCTCAAGGCACCATCCTGGATAAGGACATCTTTGGAAGTCGGGTGAGAAGCGAGGAAAGGGACGACAGCTGACGTTAACTTCAGGATAGTTGTTAGCTATGAGGACACGTAGAGGAGTTGAAGGAACGTTTAGAACGTCCATTACTTCCGTAGCCTCAGAACAGCACACTCAGAAAGGACGCAAATAAAACTTCAACCGTGCGTCTGTAAACTACTCGTTTATTGCGAATCACTGGTTGTATAAAATGTCGCTTCAATAACTATAATTATAGACACAACATGGCTGTTCAATACGTAATAAACATACAGTGATAGGGAATTAAACCGATGCTCTTAGCGGAAACGCTCTAACAAAGATAATATACATACAAGTGTGGAACACGATACGAGTAACGCGTTTGCGTGAATAGCAAATAGGAAAAGAGCTGGAGGCGTAAAGCGTCTTCGGAAAGCAACTAGTCGTCTTGAGAAGAGACTGGAAAAAGACACCAACTTGTTTTGAAAGCGCAAAACACTGAATCGCACATTAAGTATATACAGTCTTTACAAGGAAACAGATGTGTAGATTCAGAAAATGATAGTTTAAATTTAATTCTCAAGTTTTAAATTTTTACCAAATTCCACCCTTTTTGAACTCACTAGCTTTGCGACATGTATAACATAATAGGAATATTCATAGACGAATTCTAGTAACACACAATTGTGATTTTCATTCCCAATGAACATTTTCTTCAAATTCCATGCAAACAGAAAGCCCTTATGAAAGGAGCAAAATAGTTCCAAACTATGCCAGACATTCCCATGAACATAAAGTTTCTCGATCATCAAAGCGTAATAACAATAAAATTCAAATAAAAATGTATTCACCGCTTTCTTCGTAATCTTATACGTCCTTTAAAATATTGGATTCATTTAATAAGGAGTTAATACAGCCCATTTATATATTTTTTATCATTCCTGTTATCATACCTGTGGTGCTAGTGTATCTTCAAAGAGAAATACGTAGTGAAACATGAGAAAGTGGAATAGTTATGTGCGAAATGCTGACTGAAGATCTGTGCGCATTGGGTTCTTCTGTTGAATAGACTCGATCTTTGATCCCGTAATCGAGCGGTTTACTGTGATTTTGATCCATTTTTTGAAAGAATTTTTTCTTGCGTTTTGATTTTTACATTAAAAAAGCTGCATTTTCTTTGTGTTATCTTTGCGATTTCATTACCACTTCCTTAAACCTTTACCTCCTTCGTGCATTCTGAGAAAGCCGTTTGATAGCTCTCTGATAGCCTTTTTAAAGTTGCCGTTATTTCATTGCCGAGCGTAAGATTGTGTGTACTTTACTATTCCAACATGACTTTGAAAATAATATCTAAAAAGCTTACTAGACTTATTGACTCCATTCCACTCTCTTGTACGAAACCGTATTTCTTTCGATAATTGGAGCAGTCACAAAATTCAACTTATCAAAATGTGAAAACTAAATGTTTGATCACAGATATATTTTAACTAAATAAAAAATATTTTGTAAAAAAATAAGACCACCAAACATTTAAGCATACTAGGAATAAAATATCAAAACAAATAATGGTTTTTACTTAAAAAAACAGCCAAAAATAAAATGAAAAGTTCTTCGCTCGCGTGTGTCTTTATTGTGTCTTTATCGTTCTTCACAATGTTCTAAATGTTAAGCGAACGAGATAAAATGTTTAGGAAAATATGTTTTCCGTGCAAGAGTTACTACCGAAATCAGGCTTTTATTCTGCGTCTCGTTCGCTTAACATTTAAACTGTAGCCAGAACACTGTGTCTTACGCTGCACAGCATTCCAAGCGTTCTAATAGCGAATATCGGTTTCCGCACATAGGATTTGATCCTGCAGGCGAATAAGTGAACCAAAAATTATGAATTTAAAAGCTTAAGTCCGCTACTGTGAGTTTTATAAGCTCTGAAATTTTGGTGGAGATTGGTTCATTCACTCTTGAGAAAATTCAAAAATTGTGGTCAATTCGCTATTACCGTCAAGCTAC
>LS816376.1:16126-53126 GCA_900490955.1 Micoletzkya japonica
GTCGTACAGAGTTCTGGTTGGAATTTTTGGAATTCTCAGGACAAAATCTACTTGTGTATCAAGTTTGGTGATGATTAGACAACTCGAAACCGGTTAAAACGGCTTTTATATATCTTGACTGAATGAAATTCTCGCTATCCCTGTTCGAACCTCTCCAATGCCACATTTTTACGCTTTAACGGTCTTTAAACTTGATGAAACATTACCAAACTTGATACACAAATAGATCTCGTCCTGAGGATTCCAAAAATTCCAACCAGAACTCTGTACGACCTTTCCCAGCCGAGATATGGCCTTGTTTCAAGTGTTTCAAACACGGCCCACAATTTACTAGCTTAACGGTAGACACATTCTTCACCGGTCGGAATGCTGTGGCTGACAATGAGTATGGCCCTTTTTCATCTCAAATGAACGGTTCACAATGCAATTCTGCCGAAGAGTACGTCGACAGTACAGTATACGAGTGGCTCTCTTTGATGGCGTCTTTCGTTTCAATGAAGACGATGGCCTTCCACACGAAGAATAAGATGACGATGAGATCGAAGATGAGGTGGAACACTCGTTCCGAAGGAGGGAGGGCTAAAGGGCAAATTCCTCGAATCTTAAATATGTATAAAAATATAGTGACGAGAAATAGGAAGCCCTCGCAAAGCTTTCCATCAGATTCAAAAGTATGTTCAGTCAACGTTATATTCCGAACTATACGTCTAAAGTGTATAGAGCTTACTCCCAGCAATAATAGGCCAGAAATACAGGATGGACGAGACGGTGCATATCAAGACATCAATAATCTTAAAAGTATTGAAGTTCACGCTCAATATTTCAATATTCGCATACGAGTGGCTCTCTTTTATGGCGTCTTTCGTTTCAGTGAAGACGATGGCCTTCCACACGAAGAATAAGATGTGTGGAAGGCCATCGTCTTCATAAACCAAAACACCTTTGGCTGGTTATGGTGTTTTGGTTTACCTCAGAATTTAAGTATTTCTTATTTTTTATGTTTTTAACATAATGAAAGAAGAAGAACTTACCGAAAGAAGAATGGGTAGAATCATAAAACGGTGTCTATGGAGGATTACGGAAAGGAATATGAAGAGCGCACTACCCAAACAATCGGCTGCAATGACAATCTGAAAAATTAGGTGGTCAAATTTAACTTTTTCCACATTTTCAGGAACGGGCATCGTTTGAGTATCTCTATTAAGTTCTTTTGTCTTCCACAACATGCTATGGAACACATAGTTTATTTCTTCACGCATGTAAATATTTCAACCAAAATACACAATATGATCTACAAGGAATAATTTGCATAAATTATTATGTTGACTGACCATGAGAGCGGCAGCACTTAAATCCCATTCAGATGATAGCGTGAAGATGGAAATAGTTATATTCATGGTGCCAACCAACGTTCCAAGAACTCCGAATATACACGATGCAACCTATGCGAAAGTGAACAATATCACGAGGACTTTCATGCTTGCTTTCCAAAGATAGACATAGATATAAATTGAAACAATAGCTTACCGTAGAGGGAAAAATTCCGCAGCAACATCGTCCCGATATACACATGCTGAAAAAAAATAAAAAAGTGAGCTAATACATATCTTATAAACCAACGTCTTTTAATTGCATTAGATAAGATGGTGGATAAGTACCCCGTGAAATTCTGCCAACCACCCTCGACCAAATTTGTGAGTAGGAATGAGCCGAACAGTCTCTGGTGTCGTTTCTTGCTAATTCGAACATAACTGAAATAACAAACTCACATTTTAAAGTTCTTAAAATCTGTTATAAGACTGATTAGTGTTCGGTGGAAAAGTTCTGCAAGTAAACTCTCTCTATTCCGCTCCTCGTAATAAAGAATGAGAAAAAATAGCGGAGCGTTTTCCTCAACTCAAGAATGTCCATATCCAGCCTTGAGTAGCTCCGTCGTATCGGATCTTTTTTCTAGGTTATATTTTAATACTTTTTCCTCATTTTAGCAAGTCGTGAGGATCTGAGCAACGACTAACCTTGAGATATGAACTGTCGAACATCGAAAAGCGAGAAGTATTGACGGACGCGAGTCGGGAAGAGATGAGCGGGGTTAATGTCATTCGAATGCCAGTTGGCGCGTCTGTCTGTCTGTCTGTCTTCCGGTTGTCTGTGTGTAACGTGTAGTGTATCGCCAAGACCTCGAGAGATAGAGGGCACACCTCCGAGATATCTCGCGAGCTCAGGATTGATCGAGAAACCTTCAGCTGTTATGTAATAAATCATATCGTGCTTGAAATCATTCTGCGTTTTAGGTGCTCATTCATTTTTCTCATTTATCGTATATCAAAGTCCAGTGAAACATGCCAAACTGGTATGCTGATCTTCTAGCACGAAACTTTCCGTAGAGGTCGCCAATCCTCTGCTCATAAATATGTATGTTACTCCGAAGACGTCACAGCAACAGATGAACACAAAGGATTGAATTTGGTAGTATAAAAAAAGTTAGGGTGCGTAACATAAAGAATTAATTGAAATAGTTAACCCGCATGAAAATCTTAGATGACTCGATAGTTCGCAAAAACTTCACGGTTGTCAGTCAACACCCTTCGTTTCATCAATTTGTCAACTTTTTCCCTAAGCTAAACGATGAGACGCGGATGAATTCCAGACCACGCTTCTGAAACTGATTCTCAATGATACGGTTATAGCGATAGATTGTCTGCACAAACATTTTGCTGTTTTCGGAACGCTTGACTTTGTTTCTCCAGGGAAAAAGACACGGCAGATCGCTCACTATCGAGGACATGACCTGAAGAGAAAAGAGGAGATCGGTCTAGAGTTATGTACTTACTTTGAAGTAATGTGGACTACGAAGGAGAAACAAAAGAGTTGTGGGCGTGGAGTGGACAGTGAAAATGAGCTGAAAGGAACGAATTGACCTGCGTCGTTTTATGCTTCGATCATCCGGGCTAATTATTATTATTATGTTTATTCTTGGACATATTAAGTACATATTGAGTATCTTATTTTCATAATCATGTTGCATCTTACACTTCCAACGAGCCGAATACGAGGAAACGCCGAGCGAATGCCGGACTCGGGAGAGATGGAAATGTTGAGATACGTGAAGAGAAGGACCAGCGGACCGATGTAGAAAAAGGCAGCCATCGTGAGCTTAGAGAAGGGAACGCTTTCATGATGATACGTGGAACTAGAGTTGGGTCAGAAGAGACAAGTTATATATTTGTCCGAATTCCACTAGTTACTTCTCAAATAGAAGTGCGGTTTACCTGCCAGAATAAGATATTGATCACTCGTACGCTCTGCGTTGCGGTTGAGAAACTGGACGTCGATCTGTTTACGGCCTGAAGCAAAATTCGTGCGAGGAAAGCGGACAGAGTCATTACCTTTTTCAGCGACCACGCGGTACTGATGCCAGCGAAGGCTACAACAGGGAAGATCAGGACCATCGACAACCCGAGCATGTAGATCTCTCAAATTGTATTTTTGTAAAAATTGTTAAATTGTCAAACTGTAAAAAATTTAAATTGTATTTAGATCACCTCGGCTAGTCGGTCTTTACAAAGCTCAAGCGCTGCTTTAAACTGATATGCCCGAGGACACAGGATTCCTCCATTACTTGGTGTATGTCACTTGATGCAAATATCCTCTTCGATCCTACCGTATTTGAATAGGCCCGGTTCTCCCGAATGTCGTCCATACACGGTTACAGCGGTATTGTAACGCCGAGTCCATGATAGCTCAGGCATCTAGGAGAACATAATAATTCTTAGCAAATCACTGCAAACTTTGTCACATTTTGACTCCTATTCATTTCGTCATATCTTACTTCGTATGACGTGCAAACAGTAAAAAAGTAGTTGAGGTGTATTGAGAGATATCGTTCCTTGTTATGAAATTTACCTCCATTATGCTCGCCGCATCAGGACTATTTGGGCCCAGAAAGTAGAAACCGAAGACATTGAGAAATAGGATAATTCCGATGAAAAGTATGCAGTTGTAATGCCCTCTCAAATGTGTTTTGATAATTTGAATTGCCTCGTAAGCATATTATTATAGTGACGACTAGAAATGCTGGGATCACAAAATAATTGTGCTTGGTTGTTTTGAGCGAAGGTCTCTAGATCACATTGTGAGAACGAGAGTCAAGAGGGCGCATTGGGCACGTGCTTGAGAACCTTCTGTTGTTGACACTGTTCAGCTCTTTTTTTATTTTCGACACTGGGGATTTCCTTGACCCCCCCACAGCATTCCGACCGAAAGGGGAAGTGTCTAATAGCGAATTGGTAACTAATTTTGAATTTACTCCACAACGGCTGGATGAATCTTCACCAAATTTTATCAGCTCTTTAGACCGATGAGGAGGAGCTTAAGTTTTTAAATTTGCTACTTTTGACTCATTTTTGTGGACGCAGTGACCATAGATCACAGCGGAAACCGCCATTCGCTATTCGAACGCTAGGAATGCTGTGATGCTAAGACATTGCGCGGTTTCATCAGAATTGGTTTACTGGAAACGAGAAAAGGTTGACCGTCTCGTCATCCACTTGCTGTGATCTTGTGCCAGACGGTTGTGCATGCAAATGATGATGTACGCATACGGGTAGCCCGAGACGATTGTGAAAAACGACTGGATAGCCTAGAATAAGATCGCATCAAGAGGTGCTGTTTGGGCTTACTCCTCAAAACGTAGCGCTCTACATCTACGCTCAACGAACCAGTGGTACGGTAACCGAGGTGAAGTATCGGCACAGCGGTCCAAGGCACATAATGGCAGGAATGGGCAGGAGGGGATAGAAGCGGAAGAGCAGACTCCAGTACACGTCATTGCCCATCAGTCCTATCTGCAACGTCATCATCTTCTTTTCCTGTACCTTTTTCAGCTCTTTGGAAGTTCGCACAGCCATACGTATAGAATGCAAATATTATGGATACGTATCTCATAGATACGTATTGTATCTTAGGCCGAATAGCCTAGTGGCTAAGTGTTTTGTTTGCCTCGCACGCAGATGACCGCAGATTCAAATCCTAAGGCCGGCCCCGAGCCCGGCTCGGGTTCGAATCCTTTAGCAGGCGGCCGATATTATGCCGATATACTTGGAATGCTGTGATACATGTTGTTGCATAGAGGTTATAGAGGTTATGGTCCCTAGAAGTACCCTATTTTTAAGCCATTCCCTCGTCTATGTTGGGTGCACCTATGCGATTCCCCTCACCTTCCCCTACAGGTGTATGCATGTCAGCAACTAGAGAACAGTAGTGGTCTCCCCGCTCTGTACTCTGCTCTCGCTCCCGAGGTAATAAGTCACTCCCCTCACAAACCTCGCCCCCCCCGCTAGGGTTTGAAAACCAAGCGCAATTAGCGTATTTATCGTCTGACTCTCTTCATTCTTCAGTGCTCCTCATCACTCTCTCGGTCTCATAATGCGATTAAAAGGCTTGGTTTTCAAACCCTACCCCCGCCTTGTCAGTCTCTCTCTCCCGATCTCCCCTCTTCTCTCCCACCTCTTCTTACTGTAACTTGCTTAAGGAATAAATAGGTAGCTTATCCCTTGCAAGTCCAACTACAGTATCAAAGGGCACAGCACATTCATTTCGCAATTCTGAATCGTATGAAAAGGTCAATAAGTAATTCGTTTATCTTCATTGCCTGTCCACTTGCTTTTGTCCAAAGCATGAGTACCAGGAACTCTTGTTTTGTACATTAGCGACAGGTTACGGTCGAATTTTACGATATATCGAAGCATTTTAACATAGTCAACTAGTTCATGCTCTACGTTCTTCAGAAAAAAAATATCTGCGTAAATAGGTCTGTGCATTATGTGAATAAATGAAAAATGACCTGAAGTGCGAGAAAACCAACGCGGGCCTCCGTAATGAGCATCGGAGAATGGAAATAGATGAGGAAGATCGAGATCGGATGAAGAAAACACGTAGCGAAGACACCGTACGGAACCATCAATCTGGAGGAAAAATTGAGAATGTAAAACAGTTCGCTTTGGCTTATGTAGTACATCCATCTTCTACCTGTTTATGTTAAATCTACGTTGTAGCGGGGATATGTATTGGAGAGATAAATAAATACATTTATGCGATGACGAGTTTTGAAAGGTAAATGGCACATATACTCTGCTATCATACCTGCTGGCCAGCCTCGGGAAATCCATATCACGATCAACGTCGAGATAGTACATCAGATGACTGGCGTTCATCGTTCAGACACCCCCTAAGAAAATGAATCTCTCATGGCATAACAACACGAGAATGATAAGGTGTGTTCCGGAGTGACGTCATTGCATATCAAGGTAGAAACAAGGAAGCACGCACGTAACAATGGCTTTAGCACAATTTCTGAAGCAACAAACAGTTTTACTTAACAAAAACTCGTGGTAATAAGCCGCACAAATAGTGATTTTTTAATCACTGTTGGTGCTTTATTCGTTGCCGTTCTCAATGCGTTTCCATCAGTGGTAATTGCTAGTGAAATAGTTACGTAAGAGAAAAATTTCAGGGAGGAGTTAAAGCCTACGCGCTTATTGAATTTTGTAGATTTAATTACCACCAAATTTTATTGAATGATCAATTTATAATGGTATCTCTTAATTTATCATAATTCTTTCTAGAATGAAATGGGACTGACGGAAGCCTAACTGTAATTGCATACTAAGCTGAACTTACTAAATCATACTGTCTCGCGCGGAAAGCAGGAATTTCCGTAATTTTGTGCTGAAATGTGAATTTTAATTTCCGCTTTTTTAACGTTTGTTATCTTGCTTTACTGTTATCGTTGGTCGGCGTAGACTGTTATATTGTTAAATTTACGCCATTGCTAATCCGGAATTACGAGCAGTCTGTGAAAAATGGCCTAGGAAAACACAGCCAGGTAACTACTGCGTTTGTTGTTGTACGACAATCGTCGCCTTGCAGATATCAAGTAGCAAAACGGAATGCACGACACCGTCGTGTTCCGAATAACGACCATATTCCACAATCGAGTGACCGTACTACGTTCCACCTGACCGAATTATGCCCAATTGCGACTGCGTCTGCGTCTCTCCGATTCCCATGCTCTCTCACCTCCTCTCTCTCCTTTTTCAAGCATGATCTACCCTTTGGAGCAGCACGTTGTGTGACCGACGGATGTCCACTGACGGCCAGGGAAGAAGTGAACAAGGCGCGATAGGTCGAATACGGAGTGAAGAGTCACAAGGTCTCATTTTTTTAAGAATGGTGGTAATGGGAATTCTGCTAATCGCGCACCTTCCGGTGAAAAAACATATCCCGATATGAAGCGAACCGGAATAAAGTAATGAATATGAAGAAAAATCGAAACGGGACAAAGCAAGATACATGAGGTACTATACTATAATCGATGCTATGGCTGCCTCGTTCGTTTAATATTGAGAACATTGTGTCTAGATACTCAACTTACGTATGACATGCGTGATATAGCAATTACAAGGCATGGAAGAAGATGGTTGCAACGTTATTAATTGATTCGTTAAATATATTCGTCCGAAAACGAGCACTCGCGTTGCAGCGGAAAAAAGGGGGAAACGAGTGTTCGCTGTCGAGAGAACGCTCATTTTTCATGCTCTAAAACATACACGCGACTAGGTAAATTATGCGAAGTCGGTGAACTGTGGGAGGCCATTCAATTACATACGAAAGGCAAGTGAACCTCATCTATGCATTTATATGAGCTTTTAATGAAAGTGGGTTGATTAAAGGGCCCCTCTGAGGGCTTTCTAACCCCTGGTTTCTTTCTTTCATCTGAAAGAGCGCTGTCGAAAACGTACAATCCTACATTTGCATCTTTTTCCGGCCATTCCTCGCTGTTTAAATGAGGAAAACAGTTGTAGGCAAAGTTACATTGTTCTTCAGGGACCGCGCGAATACGAATGATATTTTGCGAATACTATAGCGCGCGAGCGGTCTGATTCGTAGGCATCGCTTATTGAAAGAATGAAGACATTTGGGTTCCGCTAAAGATAAAAATGTATGAATGTTCAAAATGTGCTCTTGAGGGCTGGCAATGTCCTCAGAGGGGCCCTTTAAGCTGAACGGCTTGTTGATCCATTTGATACCGGGTACGGAAAATAAAGAGACAGACTAAGTGACTTTACAGCACTTCGCATACATGGAACAATAAATATGTCTCGATTACACATGAACAACGACAGTTGTCAAGATGCAGGAAGCAGAAAGAAAGAAATGTAGGTCATATATAATAATATGTGAAAGGCGTTCAACTTCGTCAGTAACAAAACATGATTACTGAGCTCCAACATAGCCACAACAAGGGTAGATATTCTTCTTCCTCGTATTCTATTAGCGGTATTTCCAGTTCACAACGTTCTGAGTAGTGTAAGCAAAAAGATAATTAAAATTTTGTGTGTGAACAAGTATTTACTATGAACAAGCTTGTCTGGAGCAGACACGTTTCGTGAAAGACAATCACGAAGACAAGTAAACTCGTAATAATTTAGAATCTTAAAATGAAACTGTCAAAAATGAAAGAAGGGTGAGTTTTTACGAAGGGTTTCAAGAAAATCCGAGCCGTAAACCCTCACAATATTGCATTCATTTGTCAAATTCATCGATATACAGCCATGTTTTTTTATTTTGCACCAATGCAAAGGATACATCAATTTCGAACTGTATATTCAACAAATCATTGCTACTGTTCGAAAGTATAACAGTATGTATAATCGTAACATTGCATTCTTCCTCAATTCTACAACACTCCACGTATGCTATACAGTTTCGATCTTGTGAAGAGGATGTTGCTCTGAAGGATCGACAGGGGCCGCGGAGAAATTGTGCCGCCACGAGAGGATAACCGAGTTCCTCAAGAGATTCTGAGATCAAATTCGCATTTTTTCGCTATGCTAGCAAGTGCATGCATCGCAAAGCTTTCCGATATCATAGGCAATATGCCGCTGTATGGTGGAATAAACGAATCCGTCCGTTGCTCTGATTCCAAAATGCTTCTAATTCTCTCACTTTTACACACTCTCTCGCTTGATATTCGGAACGGTTTGCTGACGTATTTTTTATGCCCCTGTACCTCCGTGAAATGGGCCGTGAGGGCGCTGCGGAAAGCGGGCCGAGGAAGTCGCGGGAATTGAAGGACCACGCGGAGTACGTCGAGGCCTTGCGAGAGACGTTCGTCGACTTGAGATTCTCTGCAATACCGTCAATAAATACTACCCAACGCAGAGCCGGAGTACTTCAGGTAGGCGACAATAAGATGCGATACTATTATTCATAGCCGGTATGACGTGGATGGGTACACCATATGCATAATATATTACGTAAGGACAACAAATAAGCTCGTGAGCATGGAGTAAGAAATAAATCTCCTGATTGTCCTGCTGACCAATCTCCTCCTTGATCTCCTGTCTGTAGTCGTTCCGTCTATCGGCCTCTTCCAACCGGCCACTCAAGTAATGGGAGACAACTCCCGCAGCGAACCCGTCCCCCAGCACGTTGATCGACGTACGAATGCGGTCTCTCAACGTTTTGGGGTTTCCCTAGCGTTTGAACACCAAGCCTTTTAATCGCATTATGAGATTGAGGCATGGAAGAATGAGGACAGTCGGACGGTAAATACAGTCAAGCTAGTAAATGTGCGCCCAAGTTTGAAACTTTCCCCACTTTTGACATAACTCGGTTCAAATTTAGAGATTTCTAGTTGGTTCCATTCGATTCCTCATGGCAAGATCTATCTATGTGACAAATTTGATAAAGATCGGATAACTTTGAAGGTCAAAAACGAGCCCATTTCTACCTCTGTCTCCCAAATGTTGCATAGGTCTGTGTACCCTTTCCGCTCTCTTGTTTCGCTCCATAGAATCCTTCAACGTGATCCGTATTCGGTCAAACTTGATACAGAGATAGATCTCATTGTGAGGATTCGAATGCGGCCAACTAGAACTCTGTAGGATCATTTTGAGCCGACTTATGCCAAACGTGAAGGAAAGTGGGGAAAGTTTGAAATTTGGGCGCAAATTTACTAGCTTAACGGTACGCGAATCGCGCTTGGCTTTCAAACCCTTGTTTTCCCAGAAAGATTGTATTTGAATGACTATCAAATAATAATATTGTATAACAGAAGAAAAAGTTCCGTCAGTGAAATACATTATTTGCAGACTTTTCGTACCGCTTCGCTCTGTCGCCGTAAATTGGAATGACGACAGCTGCCGGAACTTTTTTTCTCAAAGATAAGCACTCACAACAACCAGTCGACCGTAATGATCAAGGAGACGTCCTTAGCCGGCAGGCCAACGGTGCTGAGAATGAGCAGAATGGACACGAGACCAGCGGGGACGGAACCGAGACCGATGGAGGCTACGGTAGCTGTCACACTGAAGGCAATTGGAGATTGGTAGGTGGTGAGCCATAAGTTTCTGCGAGGCTAAGGGACTTATGACAGAAGTGAGCTTACCTAACAGTGACGACTTCCGCAAAGCTCAGTTCGACGTTGTTCAGCTGTGCGATGAAGATGACGGCTACAGCTTCGTAGAGGGCGTTGCCGTCCTGAACGCTTACCCGTTATTATTTCCACCTTGCCACCTACCATGTTAATCGTGCTGCCCAGCGGCAGGACGAATCGCGCGATTCGCCGGTCGATGCCGCAGTTGTCCTCTATGCACTGCATCGACGTGGGCAGAGCGGCACCTCTGCAAGATACGGGAAACCACCATTTCTCCAAATCGGGTCATCTCATCACCTTGATTAGCCCACAATCAGAGTTGATGAGATGGCCAATTTGATGAAATTGATGTTTCCCAAGATTACTTGCATCACAATTGCTATTCAGTTACTACTAATAGAGTGTAGTAAAACAATTCATCAGCTTTTTTTGGTGTCAAAAGCTTCCAATTATTTCAGTTATTGCAGCTATATCGTACCCTGAGGCCGTGCCAAAGGCGGTGACGAGCGCCTGGAGCATGCCCTTGAATATGTGGAAGGGATTGTTGCGAGTGCAGATGAAGTAGAGAAGGGGAGTGACGAGGGCTGCGTGGATGAGCAGTCCCGCGATCACTGTCACCATGTACAGCAGGAGGACCTCAACTTCAATTTGACTTCTGAAACCCGCTCCAAAACCTCTGTTGTTAATATATCTCGTATAGAATAGAAACGATTCCCGAGAAGCTTAATAACGTACCTGTGCAGTGTCTCCAAGGTCGTCCAGCTCCAGCAGATTTCCACATATCAGACAGAAAATGCCGATTGGCGCGAACCACATCAATGCCTCGACCCACCTGCAACAGGGCTCGGCTTCATGCGGTCCTTTATCTCCTATGTTTCGCAGAACAGCAACAACTTGGAAGGTTCTCATTGGACTGACCTCATGATGACCGCATCGAGTATAACGAAGAAGTCGACGACAATCCTCGCCTTTTCGCCTATGTGCGAGATGACGATGCCGAATGCCGTACAGAAGACGATTATACCTGATCGTCTTCGGTTATCTCGAAGGCTACAATCATTGATACCGAGTATATTAGTTCCGTACGCGGGGACGATCTTCTTCTTCACTTCGTTCGGAATCGACGCGTTCTTCAGTCCCGGTTTCCTCGTTACGTACTGCGTCTGTACGCGCTCGAACGTCGCTTGGATTATGTTTTCCGGAAACATATTTCTGCAAGCATCATTTAACGAAACTTGCGTAATTGAGAGACGAACCGTACGAGATCGAGAAACGTATCAAGAGGAGAGACATCGCCCTCTGTCACTTCGTTTCCTAGCAAGCCTTGTTTGACGGAGGGATCGCCAGGATGAATAGTCATGACAAGGCCGATTCCCAGCTGAAAAAATGCTGTTTGCTAGGAAATCGTTGGCATTAAATCTTCAGGTTAATTTGTTCAGTTCAAGAGCTTCGACGGCTTCAAGAGGTCATAGAAGACCCACTTCCGGCCCCGTCCTTATCTGTGGCATCTCATTGAAAGTGTACGTGTCTTATCACGAGAATCCGTAAATAGTCAGTGACAGACAGTCTGCTCCACAAATATGTCTACTAACAATGAGTTGCTTGTTTCAAGCTTCGAGTCTAAGCTGCTTTCCAACAAGTAACTGACCATAGTTGCGAGGACGGTGGTTGTCAGGTAGTATGCCACAGTCACCATGCCCATCTGGCCCGCTTCTCTCGCGTCCATTTGAGCGAGAGCTCAAACGATTCTTCTCCAGTCTTGCAAAACTTTTGGCCTACCAGAAATGAGCGAAGAGAAAATCAGCGGAAGTATCATCATCTTGAGCACCTAAAGTACAGCTGTTTTGCAAGCCTTCGGAAATTATATAATTCCGGTGCTATGTATTTTCACAGCAGTTACAGCAGTGTCTTTGGAAAAGTACATTTTGAGCAGTATTTCGTTTCCTGATAGGTCGTTTGATATAGCCGAATACACCATTCGGTGCCCCAAGTGGCCAGGAACATGGAAAAACTGGTCATTTGATCCGAAAAACTCATTTAGAAAAGTTATTCAATAAAAACCAAAATTTCTTGTTGCTGGAGCGTAACTGCTGTGATTTTGTGCAAGGGCTCAACCAGGCAATTTCCGTGCAGCGTTCACCTGCATGAATATTTCACCGGGAAAGTTGATGAGATTGAGCGTATCCTGTGAGAGATCTAAGGGTTTGAGGAGAAAGCCCGCGAAGAGACCGAAGGCCACCGAGAGAAGTGTGAGCAAGAGGAGAACGTTGTGGGAGAAGAAGTCGTAGACACGGTCGTATGCATTGCGGACACTGCACAACAACAAGTCGTTAGCACGTACAGAAAGGTTCAGCTACGATAAGGACTTGTAAGTACTTAAAAGCATAGGGACCTAAAAGTATTCAGAAACCCTCAGTGTCCTCTTGCAACGTTCTACTTTCCACTTAGAGTTCATGTTGCTTTAGAATTCTGCTACGTCAAAGAGGTTCTCGAAATGTGCGCTGTACCATTTCCCCTACGCACTCCCTATAGTGATCCCGCTCTATGTTCGTCTTTAGGCCGCTGCGTCACAAGTATGTATTAGCTGGTGATCACTCACCGTAAACTGTTTCAGCTGCCAATCTACCCTACGTGCGTATGAGAACCCGCACACATCTGACTACTTTCTATTTTGTAGCAGAGAACGCTTCAAACATAATGCAAAACAGCCAACAAGCAAATTTCACACATTATTCCATTGAACTGTACAAAAACTCAACTTCAATCACAGTCTCAGCCGCTACCAATTAAATGAATATTTCTCCGCAAAGTTTTACCAATCGCTTGCTACTTAGGACCACTAAGAGACCAAGACATAGACGAAGACGGAGAATCGGAGACGGAGCATCAACCAAGAGATGCTTCAAAAGACTAAGAAGATGAGTGCAGCTTGATCATCTCTCCGTTGAACTGTACAAACACACCAACCGATCGATAATTCGTCGGGGTCGCGCATGTCGTATCGTCGCCCGTATCCTCTGCATCTCCACAACACCGACTGATATCAGCCGCAGACCGTCTCTCCCTCTCTTCCCCTCCTCTGACGCACTTTCCCCCGTCCCACCACTCCGATTACGGACTCTCTCATTTGCATTGAGCCTCTCCTTCGCCGCTGATACACAAGCATCCGGGCAGGAAATAGCGTACATCGAAAGAACAGCGCGGTGCACCTGCCCGGTTGTGTACTCTTGTCGCTATGAAGATCTCATAAACCCACGAGTCCTCCCCCCCTCAGCTTCGCTCGTCGGTGTTCGGAGCTTGACATTCGGGGTAAACGACCGTCGTGCCTTCTTCCTCCCCTTCCTTTCGCAATACCTCATCAGTCACTCGCCGTCCCCTTTCTGTTGTCTTTGCCTGCGACAGATAGAGCGATCGTTTATCAGCCATCATCACAGCAAGAGGGGAAGATAGGGGGGGAGAGAGAGTCGGGAACGAAAGAGACAACGGACTGACATACGGAAGGAAAACAGAAGAAGACGATGGGGGAGGACTCGTGAGCTTTCGGATAACATTGTGAATTATGGGATGAATCACAAATGCGCATGGACGAATCGGTAGTGAGATTGTCAACCGGTAATCGAGAGGCTAGAAGAGTTGGCATGTGGGGAGGAACCCGTAGTACGACAGTAGCAGATTCAGTGGGCTCCTGTGATTAGTGTGAAGGACCTTAGTCAGTTGATGGAAGACGTGGCGACGTTCACTAGGAGGCGATGACCGAGTTGACGAGGAGGTCAGCCTGCCGAGAACACTCGCACAGTACGTAGTGGTGCAGCAGCAGACGGTACTTCTCCGAGAAGAGCAGGTAGATACAGATGTTGCACGAGGCGTTGATTATCACCTGAACGGTCGCAATTCGTTTCCATCAACGTTTCAGCCCACCCAATCCCTCATGAAGTTTACTGGTAAGCCCCTAGTTGTGCGGTAAACAACTGATGATGTTGTAGCGGCGCGCTAACCACTTCCCGCTTTGAACGAGGCTATAAAATGCTCGCGCTGCAGACAAATTGCCTTTGCATGGAGAAGGAAGGAGGAGGACACTGATTCACACGCGATCCCCTGGGGGAACGGAAGATGGGACACAAGGAAAGCAATGTGATAGGGGCATGCAGCCGACTTTGAGGCCGCATGTATCGTGAAGGGACTTGTCCAAGTTGCGTCGGGAGGACGACTCGTGAATTGCCTGTTTACCGGTAGCGGCCACCCCGATGACAAGCCTCGCCGACTCAATCACCGACTGATCGTTGGTCGTCAGCGACTGCTACTTATTCCCCCTGTAAACCCCAGGCCAACCAACAACCAGCTTGATGAAAATCTTCCGGGACCCTAATATTTGCTGTTATTGCGGGCGCTATGTCCTACCCATACGTGTTTACCCGGGTGTTCTACGTCTCCTCGCCTAAGCGTTATTCTAGAACAACGAGAACAGAGACTACTTCCGGCACGAACGGCTATTATTGTGTACGTGCGGGTTGAGAGGGGTTGCACGGGAGAAGGGGCGAGAAGGGTACGAACCAGAAAATTGGAGAGCATGACGAGCGCCTGGAAGAGGTCGGACTCGCTGCCGAGATTCTCCATTATGTTGACGAGGAAGGCCAGGGAGTTGCACGTGAGAAAGAGAACGACTACTGCGATGAGCATAATCGACGTCTGGCGTTCCTTTCTGTAATGCGCGCATTGGCTTTAGTACCTTCAACGCTACCATTAGACTAAAAACTAATTACTGTCATTTTACAAGACAGACGCTGTTACCAAGACCCTAATACAGTGTTGGGTTAGTTTCTACTTACTACTTCCTTTAATGGCCGCCTATAAACCAGGCAATAAGAAGGACTCTAAACAACTACGCGGTTGTCATGGAAGTGTAACCGATTCGTATGCAAGCGGACTATAAATACACATCTCATTGTCAGAAAATAGGTCCACTCGTATATCTTCCTCTGTTATATTACCTCTCGGCCCGTCGATCCAAGTCGTCGTTGACGTGTGATATGGCATGCGACCGTCTGCTCCTCCTCACAGCCAAGAGGACCATCGTGTTGAGCACGATGAGCATCGTAAAGGGAATGGCAAACATGACCATTGTGTACGCCCAGCCGAAGAAGATCAACCTGCATAGCAGGTTCAGTCTACGCAATCTTTTCGAACCCAACAGGAACCTCTCTTCGCGTTAGCATTGAATTTTCTAACAAATCGCCGTATATCGCGTGCATAGTTGAGTTCGCACGGAGCTCATTGTCGCATTTGCGCCCACGAGAAAGCAAAGTCGTAGACGTGTGTCTCTCTGCATCGCCTGTCGTCAACAACTCTCAAGTTCTCGTCTATTGTGCTCAGCGAGAGTCCATGCACTTTCGGGACTTGTATCTACTCGACGTACTTCTGCGCACAATCCGAGACTACGTGGCAATATCTTTGTTTTCGCGCTTTTGGACAATCAACAGTCAGGACTGCCTATGAATAGGCTGGAGGATTGACCTGTACGCGTTGCTTCTCCGTAGTTCAGTGGGCGACAGCGACGGTAGTTCGAAGTCGATATTGTATCGGAAGCAGACGTTCGAGACGTGAACCTGAAATTGAAGGCCATATCTGCTGTGGCAGCTGGTAGGCTAAAGGTAACTCGATTACTTCCTGCCCCGCTCTACAAGGTTAAGAAAAATTAGCGGAGAAAGTCTTCAAAAGACGAAAGAGGGGTTCTCGAAATGAGCTTGAGTCTTATTGTTAGAAGGGAGCCAACCTCGAAGAGGCGAGTTGTGTTGAATAGGCACGAGAAGAGAACGATACACGTTATGAACGTCGCAACTCGATTGTTCGGCAAGAGCGTTTGCGCCTGAACGAGTGTCATTTCCTCGTGGAGGAGGGGAAGGCACTTCCGCTGCCACTCGACCCACCTTGTACGGATGGCATACTCCGATGTATCGGTGTATCGACACGCCGACTGTCATCCACACACTGAAATGGCACTTTGAGAGGGTCAACCTTCGTCAAAGGACCTTACAGCAATGTCTGCGAGTTTTTTTGGCTGTTATCTATCTTTCGTGCTACTCCTGATCATGACCACCATTAAGCCTACCGATCACGAAGCTCTCGTGCATAACCATAACTTTGGTAAAGGAGACTATGCTACAGTACCTTGTGGTCTGGGCAGCCATCATAATGCCGTACATGTACGGAGTGACCGAGTAGCTGAAATCGCAACCATTACATCAGTTTCCCGCCAACTTTACAGAACAAGAGATCAAGCATTTATAGCTTGTAGAATCTTCCTTCCTTCCTTCCCCCGACTAATCTACTCTTCCATGCAATCGCGTGCCTAAGCGCAGGCAGCTGGAATCTGCGATACATTCAGCCTCACTTATCGGTAAACTTGAAACTGAGGTTCTCCATAACGCATACGCTTACTTAGCGTATGGCAAAATATTTGCGAAAAGTTATTATCGGAACGCGGATATGCCACAATCTTTACTACATTACAATGATAATAACATTCACACACACTAACACGCACAAACCACACGCAAAGGAAATGAACGCAGCTAATTATATTAACAGAACGATTGAAATGGACAATAGAAACGGCAATCCGGCAGAAGCTTTGATTCCGCGTATTGTTCGTAATCAGTTATTAGATGAGTAAAGGTTCAATCAAGCGGATCACCGTTGTTTCAGAGAACGACAGCAATAACTGAGCCCTGCTCCCCCTCTTCCCACCTGATATAGTTGAATCGCCACCACGTGAGGAACTCGCCGGCTCGCGGCAGGGAAAGCACGAAGAAGGAGGCGAGCAGGATGAGCGAGTCGGAGGCCGAGAGGACGGCCAGGTACCAGTTGATCGACGATGAGCTCATCAGACGGTGGGTGAAGATGCGGACGGAGGTGAGGTTAGCGACGAGGCCAAATGCGATGATCGGCAGGGCGAGCAGTCCGAGAAGAACTCGTTCCCGCCACTCGTAGAACCGATACTCCGTCTCGCACGCACACGACGAGTTGAGCCCATCGCACTCCGTCAGCAGGACATCCAAGGACTCGACCACCGTCGAGTTATCCATCGAAGGGGGCAGACTGAGGGGAAGAGGCGGAGCGACGGACGACAATGAAGCAGCCAAGGAACGAGACTCGAGGAATATATGAGAGAGGGCGGAGTTGGAAGAGGCAGTGGAGCCGATGAATGGTTAAGAATGTGAGAGCAGGAGAGGGAGAGTACGTGAGGGGGACTGGTAAAGGTGAGGGGGGAGGGCGAATGGAATGAATTGGGGGTACGACTGTATACTGGTGTCGCCTGAGGGGATTCAGGGGGGAGGGCTACTCAGACGTTGGGGAACCGCTCGTCGAATCGCGCGTCCCGTATGTACTTCACTTGGACGAGGCTGCCTGCAAAAAAAGATAATGTTATCGCTTCAATGTGTCGCAAGGCAATTCATTGGCAAACGGCGCAAGCAAATTGTGTGTTTATATATTGCAGATGGCCTGGGAAAGACAGAAATACGGGGACTTATCGATCGAACAACGACATCTCACAGCTGTTACAACAGGGGAGTAAAGTGTTGATGCATAGGGTGAAATCGTGTTTGTGGATGGCCGTACGACAAGGTAGAGCAGAGGGGACAAGGAACAGGGGGGAACACGGAGAGAGGGGGCAGATGAGGAAGAGAGGGACGACTGGTGGCAATACGGGGATGCACCCAGGCACGGTAGAATAGTGAACTAACGGAGAAAAGACTGAACCTTGTGCAGTTAGGCGGAAGAGCGATAGATACGAAATATATGCACGCGATAGACTGAAGTATATCTTTGAAAGAAGGCGGAAGGGGCAGGAGGGCGTGGAGAGATTCCCGAACCCATCGCCCGCCATTCGCAATGCATAGAAGCGGACGGCCAAATGCGAGACCGCGACAGCTCAACTATCGGCCTTTACAAGCGGAGGGAGGCTAGTTTCGATGATATCACGCCGATTTAGAGGAATGAACGTATGAGAACCACAGTAGCTGTCGTACCATGTTGCTCTCCACCACAGCTAAATCGGTCACTATGTGAATGTTCCGCGTTGCCTGTATGAACGTTCCCACAAGCGATACAAGACACAAAACAGCAGATGTGACATGCACCGAGTAATATCGTTCTGCGAACAGGAAGGAGAGCACGGATGAATGAGCGAGTTGAATAAGTGAATAACCTATTGTAGACCGAAACGTCTTCCCATGCAGCCTCGCTAATGCCCCCCTCCCCTTCCCCGCGACTCGCTAATTACTCTACACGGATGCCATGACGAGCGGTAATGATCTCAATTTCCCTTTTGCTAGAAAAAAGGTTTATCGCTCCCGTAATACCACGGAAGCAAATGACTCACAGCTCGGCCGTTGTCGCTTTTCTCTATCAGAGACGGTGTAACAACGACCCCGTGGGGAGGATCAAAAGACACAGAGGACATTAGAAGGGTGCAGAGACGAACAATATCGCCGCGAAGGGAAAAGCAGAGACGACTCGATTTGACGGGCATCGCCAAAGCACGATGATAGGAGGAGAATGGCCGGATGAGATTCGATAACGGACGCACACCAGAGGGAAGGGGAAGGAGCAGAGAGTGCGGGAGGCGAGGAGAAAAGCATGATGCGGTTCTAGGGCCGAATGGAAGAGCATGAAGACAGGCTCTCTAGATAAACGTAGCTCAGACCCGGGTTCTGTCATTCATCCCTTTCCGGGCATATGCTGTTCTCAATGAGAGCAGACACTCGTCAGTAGCGTTTGAAAACCAAGCCTTCTAATCACATTATGAGACCGAGAGAGTGATGAGGAGAATGACAGCATGAAGAGAGTCAGACGAGAAATACGCTAATCGCGCTTGGTTTTCAAACCCTACTCGTCAGCCCAAAGCAACAATTCAAGTGGGAGAAACACGCGCGCGTCCCGCGGGTTCGCGTATCACCTTTCATCTCACCTCCCCCTTCTTACAGCGATGAAGAGAGAGCAACACGACAGGCGGTCAGGTCCTCCTCCCATCGCTCTTCGTCCCTTCCATTCCCCTTCCCTTCCCTCACCCCTCCATCTTCTTCTTCTTCTCTTCATTCCCTCTGTCCCCGCTTCTGCTTCTTCGTCTTTGCTCCTGTCTCCGTGGTCAACCATCAACCAACTGTCCGTCCGTCACGAACGCATACTAGGTGACTGCTTCGACCGAGCCCCCCCCCCCCTCTACACTAGCTCCCACTCCTATCCCTCCCTACCTACCCACGCGGAGTACGCAACGAGCCAGCTACAAAGATAGGCCATAAACAAGGTTGATGGTAGAAAAGCCGACCAATTGCGAAACGCGAATCATACAGCAAAACGTCATTGACAGACAGGCAGGCAGCCCGTGGGTAATATCCAAATGGAGGGGGAGCATAGCGGAACGCATGGGGGCCTTATTAGGCGTGTGGCCAATGTTAGAGATGAAGCTCCTTCCCTCCCCCCCTCCTTCGCCTCTCTCCTACTCCCACCTCATGTATTAGTAGCAAAGAGGCGAAAGAGACGAAAAGGCGGCTGAAAGACAAGCCGGAGATTCCCAAACCGGGGAAGAAGGGGCGCCCACGCACAGATATCATCCGACCTCACGGGTCTCGGGTCTCGAAAATCGAGCGCTCTAGGCAAACTTGGAGAGACAGAGTTGAACACATATGCGGCCTATTGCTATTAAACTCCATCCCCCCCGCTCGCTATACGGCACGTAGAGAATATCAATTGAGACATGCATTCAACTTGGAATGAGGTGGAGTGCGCAAAGGTAGTCAGTCTCTTGCCTCCAGGTGGAAGGCCTCGAAATTGAATGAGGAGATTGATTCAGCCTACACCGATTGCCTCTAACACTGGAGTGCTGATCGGTTGTCTGGCTTCTTGAATAGCTCAAGAAACTCGGCCAAAAATAGGTAATGGCCGGGAATAAACGCGAAAACAGTGCGCAACGTCCGGGAAAAGAGAAAAAGTACACGGTCGTGCGTTTACGGGCCCGAGGTGGTCTGTCCAACAAAGACCAACCTACACATTGCTTATTGCCATCCAACCGAGTGGATAACAAAAGGAAAGGAAGCGCAGTGACATACGCGCATATCTATGGCACGTACAGGAAACGGCCATGAACATACGTCTAAGGCATTGCGAAGGCGATTCGCGTTGACGACAAACGTTTCACGCACACAAATCGCCAAGAATAGCCGAAGCATAGATGAAGCCAGTCTCAGGTAACCATTACCCGGCCTGCGACACTATCAAATTAGCGGCGCATGCGTGAGTACGGTTGCCTTATGTGATGGGCAGGTGGTAGTTACTGGCGGAGAGCCTACACTAACACAGGCAATAGGCGAGACTACTACTCATCAGTGCGATAGAGAATAGCTCAATTTGAGCTTCACCCAACGAACGGCATAAGTCGCTCTGACATGCACTTCCCATTGTACGTTGGAGGGCTTGCATGGACCGACTCAAAAAGGCACCATTTCGGAAGCCTGGACAGTTCATAGCAAGAGTCGCTGGCACGCCAAGACCCCCATGGCTACTACCCTCCCCCCTCGCAAGTCCACCACTCTGCAATTGCCTCTTCCTCTTCTTCTGCTCCTTCTTCCTCCTCGCCGCCTTTCGTGCCTTACTCATATTAGAAAGCCGGCGGTATAATGAACGAAGAGAGTCGAGTCGGTCGGGACGAGGAGTGTCGGGTGTGGGGGGGGGGTGTGGAGGAAAAAGCTATGCGGAAGTGAAACAGGAGCGACCGCCGATAATTAAATCACACTCACAAGACCGCGTCCCCCGCTAACCGTATGGAACACGGTTAGCCAACGGATCGCTATCTCAACACAACTCAGGGAAAAGGAGAACCGCGAGGTGGTGGGGACTGGGGTTGAGAATGTGAACCATTCTGGATCATGAACGTTAATTTTTCTGTTGACGTTTTCGGACAATCAGGCAAAAACGTCTACAAAAAGAAAACCGTGAACATGCCTAACCCTAGTAGGGATCGATAATTCACGCGACCAGAAGAATGTAGCGTATGCATACGGAAGCTCGCGAACGGCCAAAGTTCGGGAAAGTTTAATGAGAAGCCGAACCGCCTCCTCCAGGAGAGGGGGGGGACTAACTTAGAGCCGGGGGAGGAGGAGTAGGAGGAGGTAAGTAGGTAGAGTCGTGTATGTATGTATGCGTGTGTGCACGCCAAGTGGACTATGCCAAACCGAGTTAGGCTCGACTTCATCCAAGTTCGCTGCCGCTGAAGAAGAAGAAACACACACACACACACACACTCGTCTCTCCTTCAACATACTTGAAGATTGTCTCCTCGTTCTCCCTTCCCCCCCTATTCCACCCTCCAATCATACGGAGATTGAGACCCGAATGCAGCTGCCCCGCCGTACATTATACGCACGTACGGCAAACAGGACGAAATAGCTATAGGGCGTAATATTCGAGTGGCGAGCCAAAGAGATGGTCGGAGAACAGAGCATAGCGACACAGCAAAACATACGCGGTTGGTGACCACGACGGTTGCGATTGGAAGCCCGCGCATCAACTATGAATGGTTGAGGAGAAGAGGAGGGGAGGGAGAGGAAGAAGGCGAGAGAGGAGCAACATGGAATACGCAGGAGAGGGATCACTGGCTGAAGGGGCCGAGGAGCATGACAGACAGGAGAATGAGTAGGGTGGACGAGACGAGCGAAGACCGGGAGGGAGGGTACGAGGGGGGGGAACATACGCAGTGATGTACATCGGGTGCAATATTCCTTAGCCACCTGATATACCCGTAAAATGAGCTCATGGGTACTGTAATTGTGATTCATAAGAGTTGCGGACAAGAATCTCAGATTGAAGCGTGTGTCATGGTAAAATATTAGAAGTTTTGGTCAGGCATGTGCAATGTAGGACGGAGCTAGAAGAGCATGATAGCATAGAAAGAATAGAACAAGCGCCAGCCGAATGTCTCATTTCATGCAAAGGCTAAACTCATTTCGCATTCTACGCGATGCGAGCCGTTCACGCTAATGCCTCCCCTCTCTCTGTCTCTCTTCTAGACTCAAGTCTACGACGACCCCTTAGACAAACGGGCGAACAAGCCGCATCACCCGTACAGAAATAGAAAACGCTAAATTCTCAAATGGCATATTAACATAGCACTATCCGAGAAAGCCGAGCAGAAGAAGATAAATAGATAATGGAGAGTATCTAAATTTGTTGGATAGTCCAAGCGACGTCATTACACACGATATCTTCTTGCGCGGAACAGGCATAATTGGAAGCATCAATGGAGTTATGGCGTTCGCCTAGAGAGCCACTTGAAGTCCAGTAGGTCTCCTCTCCGCAAGCCAAGCCTACACGCGCCTGCCTCATTCATTCATCATCGTCAAACGAGGCATCTCCGATTTCTTCATTATGCATACTCGTAGTGAGAAGGGTTCTCAGACCCGGACGCGACTCGAATTGATACGACTCAAGCGGCAAGAAGTATGTCAGACAAAAAGAACCAAGCTATGCTTCAATGACAAAGACTTATTCTTGAATTTCTCGAACAGAACTGCCAAAAGCAGATAGACAATGGGACGAGCAACAGGGTATCCCTCATCCCTTATTCAGCGACGCCTAAAAATGCGTATTTTTGAAATAACATCTCTTCGGTGTCCAACCAGAACAGGTCAAAAACCCTTCTGGTGTGAAGGCAGTTACACACGCTTGCATGGCGGAAGTAGTTGGTATGCTACAGCAGTCCCCTCTCCCCACTCTTCTCGGCACAGCGCGTGGATCCTTAAGGAAAAGCTGTGAGATGAAGTGGAAAGGGCCAAAATAAGACGCCCAAAATGAAAGCAGCTCTCGTGGAGCCTTTTCCATCGCCCCCATATTTTCACTCTCCGCGAAGCTCAACCTCGATAATAGATGAGGGTGGGTCCCCACAACAAGCACGTACACAAAGCCATATAGGAACTGCTCAATCCTCCTACTCTCTCTTCCTATTCTCTTAAATCATCCGCAGCTGCTTACGGACTGAGAGACGGGAAGATAGAGAAGGAAAGGAGGGGGGAAGGGCGTATGCGTATTTACTGGACTCCTGTGCGCAATTACTACTACAGCGCACGACAGAGAGCTCCGCCGGTTCATCGCATCCCTTCCCCAAACAACGAGATAATGCCCGAGAAGCTCAACTCGCGGAAGCAGTCTCCAAAACAGCGTATACTTTTGCTTCTATTATTCTAGCACAGGCCTTACCAGGGCCCGGATTCGCTGAAAAGCTTCGCGGAATACCATCAGGATCCGCATCTACCGGAAGGATGAAGGGAACGGCGAACGTTCAGCGAACGAAGCAGGAATGATGTGATTCCACACAAGCGACGGCTGCAGCGCCTACACCACACAGGTGTAAATGCGACTATATCTGTAGAACGTGTAACAGATAACAGGGATAGGCTAAGGCCACATCACTAACAAAGTCGCGGGAAGAACTGGGAAACATCAAGACAACAGCCGATGCATATGGAGTGGGATGATGATAGACTCTATTATGCTGCATGACTCCTTCTTCGAGGGGGGGGGGAGGGAGGGGGCATCAATGAGTGTCTCGCGTAAGACGACACTATGCTAATCATGGGGAGCGAGAGACAGAGTATATGAGAAGGGAGAGGAGAGGAGACGACGCCGTCGACCACCCTCCTCCAGGAAGTAGCGAGTTCCCGGCTAACGAGGCCAATCCACCACGACGAGCACTTCGACGCTGTCTGTCCGAACACGATCTCGCGCAGTGAAACGAAAACACGACTTGAAGGAAAAGTTGGCTAAAGTTGCCGAGAGCAACAAGTTGCGCCCCTGATTGTCCACCCCGTTTATTGCCTTTGTCCTTGACAGCTAACGCTGAAACGGCTGTCGTCTCCTTATAAACGGGCGCCAAACAAAGCACGCGAGACAAGTAGCGTGCTCAACAAACGAACGAGCGAGCCATTGACGAGGAATCGGAAGGCCACGACTCGACACGTTAGTCACGCACACGCTTAATGCAGCCTCGCACCTAGGCCTCACTGCAGTCTTGTTAGCTACTACGGACATTAGATGCAGGGATAATGCCTAGCTGACGACAACCACGAATTACACAGACTACGAGACGTGCCGCAAAACATCAATTTATTAAATGAAGGAAGTCTTCTGTTAAATAACACAAACGATCAGTCATATGTAGCTAGGGGAAGGAGGAAGAAGGAGAAGACGGCTGGACATTTGAGAGTGAGTGGAAAGTGACTGAGGAGGACTACCCCATCCACTGCCCTCGCCGCCGACTTCGCCTCCCTGGGGAGGAGTGCAGAGGGTGGAAATAAGGGGGGAGGAGGAGGAGATGCTGTGCCACTTGAGAGCGAACAAGAAGCGCACAAAACACGGCAACACCAGATCCACTAGATAACGGTCTTGTGAAGACGAAGAATAACGACAAGTGCGCATACACGACTGACTGCACAACAAGATAAGCCTCTTTCGCAGCGCCGTGATCCCTATTCAAGAAAAAACTCCGATCAAAGGCCATCTCTGAGCTACAGCGGAACCGCATTAGCATAAGCCTAAATGTGGCCAAAGCAACAGGGGCCTTCGAAATAGAAGAGAACTAGGTCCAAGAAAACTAGAATTTATGCTTCGCTAATGCCGTACTAAGCAAGAAGAAGGAGAAGAAGAAGAAGAAACCGCGCTCGTCCTAGAAGAAACACTCAGAACACAAAAGACTGGGGGGATGCGCTAAGAAATACTCGATGGACGATGAACGAGTGGGCCGTAGCAGCATTGAAACTGGACGCAAGAGGAGGAGATAATAGGGCGCAGAAGGGGAGGAATGTAGGGGGGGGGACAGGAGGAGAAGGACGGACGGGCGGGAGGAATAAGAAGAGAAAGCTGTGCGAATTGTTTTCAGGACCTGACCGGACGAGAGGGAGAGCGAAGGAGGAAGTGAGGAGGAAGAGAGACGACGGACGAACGCCTTCCGACCGCCTACCAGACAAGGCGACTTGACTGGGGACTAGCGACGAAGACACCTTCTTGAAGGGACACAACGTTCCACATGCAAACAGCTAGACCATGTGATCCGAGTAACCCCATCCATTTTGGCATCGAAACTTGGTGAGTTCGCGGACCAATTCATTAAACATTTTGAACTTCCAAACCTATATTTTGCCGTAATTCTGAGATTGTTATAGGAAAAGATGCGCTGATCATCTGATCACAATGCGATTAGCACGAGGAACCTCAGCCATGCGGCCCGCAAAAGTTTTTATGCAAACAGCATGTGCGGGGCGGCGGGTTAGCGAATACGGAACCCGAAGGAAAGGTAAGTTATTTTTTCCGGCGGGACGTATATTTTATGTTGTGCACCGCCACCGTCCGACTCCAGTAGGCAACAACCAGGCCATTCGAATTTACGGCCCCTGCTAATGCCTCTCTATAGAGAAGGGGGATAGAGAGACCCGCTCACGTCCTGGCTCAACACACCATAGAGCTACGCATCATACGTATGATGCATATTATCGCAACCCCATGCAACACACCATAGGTCACATATAGTGGAATAAACCGATCCGTTAGTTTCTTCCGTTCCAAAATGAGTCTAATTCTCTCGCTTTTCACACTCTCTCGCCTTATATTCGGAATGATTTTGCGACGGATCTTTTTAATCCACTATTTTTGCAACTATACCTGCTTGCCTCAGTCTTCTCCAGGACTACCCTACGCCGCCCGCTAACTTGCTTAACGTTCAGTCAGCAAGCATTCTACGAACTCGATTCAGGTACATAAGTAGCGAGAGGGAACGTAGCCGAATCGGTGTCCGAATGTCATGAAATGAATAGCAAGACGGAGCAGGTGAACGAGAGAGTGCGGGGGACGCACTCCAGCGTATGAAGAAGAAGATTGAAGTAGCTCCGGCCGGAGGCTACGTTATCTACGCCAATGAACGGGGCCACTTCTCCAGACGAGTCGTCCGTCCATTGTTCAAACGCGACGGACGGACGGGCCAAATTAGAGAGGGAATACGCGGAAATACGGAGCACACGCATGAAAATGGTGTGGGAACCCCCGGGGAGGGAGGCGGCTTTGAAGGAGAAGAGGGAAGAGGAAGGGGAGGCGACGAGTAAGTTGCGAGGACCGGACGAGAGACGTGACGGGGGAGACCAGGAAGACTGGGAAGACGTCACGTTGAGAGAGCATATGCAGAGGGCGGACGGACGATACGGTTGAGAGGGATGAATGGAGTAGGCCATGGGACATGGACTCCCTCTTCTACCACACACATGATGGCTATTCACCATGACGAGATCGCGAGTGGTGTACAAGGAGGATGGAAGGAAAGGGTCATATACAATATGGGCAAACAGGACATTTGGACATTTCCAAATGTCCGCCCCAAAAAAGGAGCATGTCCGATTTCGTCGAACTTCGTCGAAAAAAGCAGCACAACGACCGTGAGCGGTAGAGAATGCGATTCTCGAAGACCGCGTGATTCATCCGCGATGTAAGATCACAAAGGACAAATGCGTCAATCTCACGAGTGAGCAACTCCCCGCGTACCAAGTATGCACATGCATACGCATTGTCTTCGGCAATTATCCGTGACAACGAAGGAGAGAACAGCAGGCCGATTATATGAGTAGACCGATGTAGAGGAGGGACAGGAGGTGAACTCGAGATCGAAGACCGAACACTTACATTCGGAAGAAGGGTTGGCCCCGTATCTTAGTATTGCTGTTGGCTTCCTCTACATCATCCTATTAACTGCATCTTTTTCATTTGCTCTTGCTATTCTCGTGAGAAAGTTGCAACATTTGGCGAGTCATTGGGTCAGTGGCAATACAAAATGGTTCACAAAGTAGTTCAAAAGCCAAAGCTCACGAGCGAGGCTACCTGAGCTATTCAGAGAAGTGGGACCGATTTAGTGGGCCTTTGCGCGCTAATCACCGCTGAACGCGTTCGGAGAAACGCGAGTCCATGTGCAAAGTGGAAGAGGGAGGGGAAAGGGGAAAGGGGGGGGGGTGGAGGGAGCACCAACATCTGTGAATGGGGCGCTGCACAAAAGAGCACAGCCATCGCCTTCCTTCCTCTCCCTCTCTCTTTCTCGTTCATACGTGGGCAACCATCCAGGCAATATTCGGAGAAATGGCCCTACCCAAGTACGAATTCATAAATTATCAAGCCTACCAATTGCAATGTCCTAGGAAACATCAGCCTACCAATGTAAAATTTCGAAAATAATTGGGCCTACCACGCATACTTCTGGTCTATGCCCACGTACGTTCTCGTTCTCCCGTTCTCTCCTCTTCCTGGGCTCGAGGACGGGCCAAATAGACGCCCAGCCCAGCCTTTGATAAAGAGGACGGGAGAGCGACAGCCTCAACGAAAAGAAGAGGAAATGAAAGAGACGCGCGGACCGGCGCGCCTCAAAGCTCAAGAAGCCGAATATGAGGGAGGGGGACGCTGCCCGGCAGCCATTAAAGACGGGCCGCTGCATCGAAGTGAACGGAGCACCCTCTCGTTGCGGCATATAAATCGCCGGCCACGCCGCCGAAGACCGACGGGCGTCACAGTGCGGATTAGTGTAAGCAATCGTTTGCGTAATCACAGCCCCAAGAGGAGGAAAAGGCATTTCCGAGCGAACAATAGTCCGGTCTTTAGAAGTCGGATATGGCACAAACAAACTAGCTATGAGCGGATCACCAGGTAGATATGAAATAGTCATACAAGGCTAGTGTGGTTTGGTCGTGACGAGACGGTCTACCGTAAAGGAAAACAAAGCACACCCACAGATACAGCGGGGCTAGGAGACAGATTTAATTAAAGCCCTAACAAGTCGCAAAGGACGAAAACAGGTGGTTAGCGGACAGGGAACACGGGTGTATGTGCGTGTGGCGAAAGAGTGTCAAGACCAGACCGGCATTAACCGAGGAAATGGAGCACTGCAGCACTTTCAAAGTAATGCTTAGGCTGCTTCCGAAGAAACAATCTATCTAAATATCTCAATGTCTGCTAGACTACAGCAGTAAACTTTCCACGGACCCTGGCCATGCATAAAGGGGGGTATGTATCAAAGACGAATGGGGGGGGGGGTGCAAAATCGAGGGACTCACCGTTAAACCACATTCCGTGCAGGGCCTTGTACACTTCGTGGGCGTCTGCCTGCAAAAGAAGAAGCAATATTACATCGGCTCGATGATGCCAGGCGGAGATCAGAAGAAGAAGAGTGGGAAAAGACGCGGAAGACCTTCGACTTCCACTCAATTACGCCCATTATCGCCCCGTCTTTCTCGATACCGCTTTGCTCGCTTATTATAGCTAATGCGTTATGTAGCCTGTCTCAACGCCTCGGGGGGCTTAAAGGGCGGCGAGTATTCGAACTACAGTGCACAGCACAAATGGCCTGAAGAGACTGAATGCAGAAGAGGGTTGCGAAGGGCTGGGAATGCACAATAGGCAGGAACTCATACTATGCGTTCTTGTATGCTAGAAGCTACCAGAGACAAGAGAAGCACAGAAGCGTTAGCAGCTAATAAGGGGGAAGAGGGAGAATAGCGGGAGGAGACAATAATCCGCGGGATTCTGAGACCAACTGCAAACGCCCTTCAAGGAAAAGCCCTGCTCGAGTAGACAGTAGGGTTCTCTTTTTGACGCTTTCTCTCGGCTATGTTTCAGATTTGTATAAATACCGGAATATGCCTACAGCGCATGAACGTTGCAACGTAACCGTGGAAAAGCGTCAAAAAGAGAACACTAGTAGGTAGAGCATTGGATATGCATAGAATACAGTTGGCCGGCGCTCTTCTGGGTATCTCATCAATGCTCTCAAACATGTGTGCAATGTTCCAAAAGGCTCGCTTACAACTTGGACGACAATGCAATTTTGTTTTTTTTTACAATTTTTAACAAAAACAAAAACGCTTACCCGATTGGCGCACTTGATGTAGACGATGGGTTCGGTGGTCTCCCTTAGGGGGATGACGTGAAGGGGACGGACCGGATGAACCTTCGCAAAGACTTGCTCCACCACATCCTCCTCTTCCTTGCTGCAAAACCATCGACTATAATAATACTTCATAAATGAACGCCTAGAGGCATTTGCACTACTTTGAAACATCAAACTCGGGCAGCATCATACACGGGCGTGACTGTCCGATCGGACGTTAGGATGGGTGACTGCATTAGAGAACCATTGTGTAAAACACTTGCTAGGATGGCTGCTTTTGATTTTCCCTAATTATGCAAGGCATCCTGGAAAAGTGTTCGGATAACACTAGCTCATGTGTGGGCAGCATCTTAGAGGAGTAGCGTTCATTGTGTTATGATTTCCCAGTTGACCTGACTCGTGTTTTGACCACGACCTCCACACACATTCCCCATGGAGTTCAGGCAATTCCCGTCCCTTCCCTCCGTTTCCTCACCCGTTCCGTCGTGGTCAAAACATTCATTTCCCACCGCTTAGGGCCAAAGTGAACAGCCTAACAAAAAGCAAAGCGAAGCTGTCGCCTTTCGACATGCTGACTATTGTCACTGTGTTGTGCACGAGCGAATTTACTTCGAATTATTAGAAAACCGGGAGAGTCACATAGTCAGAAGCCGCATCGCAAAGCTGCTTGAGCTTGAACACTTGACTTATCTCTCTCGAGGACTCTCTTGAGCCTCTCCGCTTAAAAATATGCTTTGCATAACCAAATTGCATTAGTAGCCATGGCACAAAGCTATCCTCCATCAGCATTTCCGCGTATCGTCGATCGTTCAAGCGAAGACTTTCAGTGCGTATTCCGCAATTGCTTCTTTTTTCATTGTTAGAACGTCAGCGATTAGCACAAGAAGAGGCGGGAAGGGATACTGTAGAGTAACGTCAACACCATCCAATTGCTTCCGCCTTCGGAAAGGTGCAAGGCAATCGAGAATCGCTTTGTCTGCAGCACACTGAATAGGAACCCCCACGGTCTCCACAATACGGGATAAATACTCGCATTTCTCATTTCTCATTGTTAGAGACCGTTTTTTCGTGTAAATAGCATCCTTAAATCATATTTTCTAGCCAATAGTGCTGTAAAGGTCCACCTCGAAAATTCAATCAACTACGGTACTTTGTCCAACGTCTTCACTCCCCCCTCATTTCCCCTGTTGTTGTTGTTATAGCCTTATTCAGAGACGGTTTCCACGTACGACGTTCTCCTCTAGAACTATTCCTTGGTTGAATCAAGACATGGCGATGATTGCATTTCTGGTCGATTACCATCGACTATTCCACCACAGGAACGGCCCTTTCCCCGAGAGCCGAGCCAAGCAGCGCCGCCGTGCTAATGCAATAATGCCAAATGCTGAGCAGGTTCCTCCGCAGAAAGCTAAACGCCAGACGACTAGGCCGTTCTGTCTCTATTCCCCCCCCCCCTTCCCCCCTTTCGACAAAAGTAAATTATTCCAGAGTCAGCAGAGCGAAAATACAGTGAGGGGAACGGGCGAAGGGGGGGGATAGAAAACATAGAGAACTTCTACTTTTGTTGGCAAGATTCACATTCCCCCGTACACACGGCTAAATCTCTATAAACTGATCTCCACCGTTTCGATTCTAGCTATAACAACACCGGTAGCCATAGCAGTAGATGAGATTTGCAGTTCCACTTCATAGGGCCAATTTAAGGAGTTCCATTAAATTTCGACATTCCTGTCAGCAATCTAAGCCTATCTACCCCCCCCCCTTATTCCCCTTCCCCCTTCCCAACTCACTCAGGGTCCTCAGGATCGTGCTGGAACAGATTGCGCACCTTCAGACAGCGAGTCAGAGCTCCCACCGCCTGGTTGGAGGGAGACTCGAAGGCTGAAAGGGAACAACGAATGGAAAGACCAAGATCAAGCCCAACATAGTTTACGGAAGATGAGAGACTACTTCTCAAGCAGATAGACAACGTAGCAGAATGAGCAGAGACTCTAAGACGCTCGCATCATGGCCTCGCAATCCAATTATTCACTTCCCCCTGATGCTCTGGCTAATAGCATAAGTCACTCTACAGAATCACGAGCTTTTGATTATAGTGCAAACTCCCACACCCCCCCCCCCCCCCATTGATAGCCACCCAAACTAACCCCATACAAAACTCAAAGCTTAGATAGTTTGCGAAAAATAAACCAGTACACTACACACAGTGACCACGAGTGCAAAACACCATACATACCGTACCCCTACAATCTCTTACCGTACCCTGCCACTCATGTTTCGCCTACGGTAGATTGGTCGGTCACCAACACGGTCTATTTCCACATGCTTTATCGGGTAGACGACAGGAAGAGGAGAAACAAACCACAGGACAGTAAAGGTGACCAATCAATCATTAACCTAACAATAAATACGGTAAGTGTGCTAACCTAGTCAGCTTGGATGGCGCCTATGGTAAAGCTCAACAATCTAAGATTTGCAATGTTAGAAAAAAACTAAAGAAAATGTGCAACGTCAACAAGCGCACAAAGGATGAAACGAGATTAGAGAAGCTGTAAGGGCAAAGCGAACAATGGAGAAGCCGGAAAAGCGGCAAAGACCGTGAAATAGGAGGGGAAAGGGTGCCTATTCGGTGGTTACGGTAATCCGGGTTCAATAACGCTTACCGGCACCCTGCCAGCCGGAAGCACGCTTCGTAGCGACCCACTTCCAGGAAGGAACCTGCAAAGGCAGCCAATTGCGATAGGAAAAGAATAAATTGTTTTATCAAAATACAATTGCTATTATTGCTCCAAACAGTCCAAGCATTGTTTCATTCATGCAATCGTGCAAATGATAAGTTTTCGCAAATAGCAACCTTCCTCAACCTCACCTCAACTCCGCGGAGGAAGATTGACTCGGTCAGAATGCGCGATTCCTGCTCGTTTATGTAGGCGACAGCACGCTCCCAACGGGCCATCTCGGGCGCGCGACTGAAGAATAAATTTTATTATTATTATTATTATTATTATTAGTAAAGAATAGCTCAACCATTCACAACCTAAATATAAGCACTTTATTAGCCGCTTTATTCATGCATAAATACTATGGCCTATGCCTTCTTTTACATATCCAAGGATAAATGTAAAAGCAAGATTGCTAAAAGTACCTTCCTGATAAACTCACCGCTTGGCCGGAGGGAAGATCTGATCGCGTACGTGGGGAATGGAGATGGATTCCTCTCCGTTCTCACAGGCTGTGCGCACCTTGTCTGAAAGGAATACTGGCTATCGTTGACGAAAAAGTTCCGTCAGTAAACTCATTCCTATTTTGTTGACACTCTCTTCATCTCTCAGCGGAAATAAGAATGATGCAACTGACTGAGCGTTTTTCTCAACCATAAGTGCCCAGTTATTTTACACCAGCTAGATGTATCCATTTTAGAACAAGCAAGATCTCCTCATTCTAAAGCGTGCACTCGTCCCGAGCGGTAGAATCACTCGTGTCATTCTACAATAACCCCCTCCCAATGACGCATCGCGAGCTGCACGCGTCGCGGCACGCGCGCCTTGCCGCTGCGGTAGGCGGAAGTGATGCGGAGATGGTTGCGGTAGGTTAGATTTTCAACCTATTATTCAAAAAGCAACCATTTCAAATTATCTTCTTTTCCTTCCTTATAGGCCAAACATGAAAAGCATGCCAAAATATTTCTAAAATTAAAATTCCAGGAGCTCTCTCGCGGCCTTATCTACATTCGCCCGTGCCAACACGCACTTTCCGCCACTGCGACGCGCACCTTCACGAGCGTTGTCACCAATCTCACCAAGGCATTGCATTTACCACCTACTATAGTGGAATAAACCGATCCGTCAGTTTCTTCCGTTCCAAAATGAGTCTAATTCTCTCACTTTCACACACTCTCTCGATTTATATTCGGAATGATTTTCCGACGGATCTTTTTAATTCACTATACAAACAGTTGCTAACAATAATTTTCAGTACAGATTTTTAAGACACTAAAATTGTCCGCCCCTCTCCATTGCAGCCCGTCCATACGAGTCATGCACCCATCTGCAGGACCCCGTATCCCTTCGCATCTCCTCTACCCATGCTTCCCTTGTGCCCTCTCCTTTGCCAACTCTCGCAGCTGGCGAACCAGCTATATTGGCCATCGCGCAGACAAAAGGAATGGAAACCCGGGCCAAGGTTAGGCTGTTCGAACGACTACAGTCTTTTAAAATTTGTTACTAACCGATTTCTGGATGGTTGATTTCGGAGATATATTGCGAAAATGCCTATTAGAGTTTAATCTCAAAAGGCGCTAGGTTAACAAACAACCATATTAAAGGAGCCTGCCCACGACTACTGTAGGATTTCAATTCCCGCGCTACCCTGATATCGTAATTTAGGCCTTTCCGCTCACATTTTTTCGGTCGTTCTTTTTCTTAAAATGATCGGAACAATGTGAAAAGTCGTTTCGTCAACAAATCAGAGCTGTATCTCATCGCACTCCCCTAATATATCCGATTTTGTGAAAAGCGCGTTGCTCTTTGCACCTTCACTACTCCGCGGAGAGTGAATGAAATAAGATTCGGAATACCCGATCAGGATGATTAGATCTAATGAATGACGTGAAGAACTAATATGACCAGAAACTCGTGGTACGGCTCCTTTAAGATCATCATCGAGGTCCTCCCTTCTTCTCCCCTCTTCCTGCCCTACCGTTACATACTCTATTTCACTCCACCTCCGCAATACTCGCTCGCTCAGCCAACTCGCCTCTAACGCCAGCCCGAATCACGTTAAATAAACTCACTAAAGATCAAAGATCAAGCTTATCCCATACCTGTAATCTTCTCGACCAGCTCGAACACTGCATCTTCCTCAGCAGCGGCCGACAGCTTTCGCTGCCGATAGGCCCAGTATACGGTAGCGATGAGCGCGGCGAGACCCCCCACGAGGAGAAGGGGGAAGATGGCATACGTGTACAAGAAGACTACCGTATCCTTCGCCGCCCCTGAATCAGGCAACTTTTTATATTTTCTAGCATATCAGACCATACGTGGGCAATCGTCAAATTATTTGAGAAATGGTCTGTCAATTGATTTTTTCCCTAGGAAATATGAGCCTACCAAAGTAAAATTCGTGGAAAAATTGGGTCTACCACCACTCGGTGCCCAGGTATGCGCGAGGCTTCCTGACACATAAAAACACGGGTAATGCTCGAATATTTTGATATTCAGCAGCACATGTGACATTTAAAAAAAAACTATAAACGTTTATAATCATAGCAAGACCACTGACCGGTCACGGCTCTCACGCTTCCCCTCACTGCCTCCGGCTTGGCAGTCCAGAGATAGGCGACGAAGAGGAAACCGATGAAGATGGCGAGGACGATCATCATGATTCGAGAGATGTCGTGCGCCGTGTCCTGCAGCTGCTCGTTGTCACAATACTATCATACATGGGCTGTCATTGTCCGGATATTATTACAGGCACCCTAGCGTTATTAAAGGAAATCAAAAGCAGCCATCCTAACGTCCGATCGGACAATCACGCCCGTGTATGAAATACTATCATACCTTGGAAACACATTCGTACAATGGTTCGGCAAACGATCTCACAACAAACACATTTTCGCTTACAATTAGGAAAAATTCATATCCCTCAACCGCATACATTACGCGTACAGCGTAGATAAAACTAGGCTACATTACTCGATAACCCCAAAATAATAATAAGTGAAACTAACCGCAGTATGGGTCACCCTGTACCGTCCCTTGTCGTCCTTGTCCACTCTCGTATGCTTCCCTCCTCCTCGCATGTCATAATAGTGGAGGGGCTCGTCCCCGAACTCCAGCTACAAATATTTTCGTAGCCCAATATTTCCAGGATACTGTATTTTCAAATAGCAAACTAATATCAAAACATTTTACATTATAAGCCCATTACCCAAACCTAGAATGGCATCAGAAAATCCCAATCATAGATTATCTACTGCTATAATCACTGTTCACGGCCACCGATATCACAATACTATTCCTTCCGGTGACTGTTTTTCACTCTACTTTCTTTTCTGTTTACCCCGCGTTTCTACGTAAAAGCATAAATATGCAAACATACCGTGGACTTCTTCTTGAGGAAGCTTGACCAGGAGGATGTCGGGGTCGATTTCTCCGGTTCCCGGGTACGAAGCGTCGACAGAACGCTCGTGTTGGGAGTAGCGCGAGTGGCCCTGAAAAATCATAGTTCATGCATCAAGAGGACTCTCATCAGGCATTCTACGTGATTGTGCTATTCGTTCATGCATTCGCACAAGATAAAGTTTCACCTCGACGAGGATCCGAAGGAGGAGAAGAAGGACGAGTTGGCGGTTCGGGGCGGGTCGGGAATGATCCGAGAGCTCTCCTCGTGGTCGTCCGAATCCTCTCCCGACGTAGCCGGCTCCGCTTCCAGAATGCGCTTCGAGCCTGATTTGGTGGGATAATGCCCAGTGCATCTATTATAACCCATCCTTGAGGCAAGCATTCCCAAGCATAGGTAACTATTGAAACATTCTTTTTTTTGTAATGAGACGCCATCTATATATTCTCAGTTTTGAAAGTATCAAAAACAGCTTACGCGAGGCAGAATAGGCCGAAACATCGAGACTGGGTGGTGGGGCGATAGTGGTTGCTGTTGAGAAGCGACTCGACGACTTCTTAATCAAACGCATACTCAGTCAGTATCGGATTAAAACTAGCCATTTTACGTAAAATCTGAATCTTTTTACTTGTCCTACTTATGCAAGGCAGCCTGAAAAATGCTGAGATAATACCAGCCTAAATGGCCATATATTTATTCCACCTAATAGTAAGAAAACCTTACATTTCTAGGTGGAGTATGTCCGGGCTTGTCAACAACGGGCGTGGACACTTTGCCAGGAACCACAGCAGACGGCTTGGTTCTGAACAAATCTCTTGCATAGGCTCGTATGTTCTTTTGTAGGCTGAATAATTGAAGTTCTTGTATACTAGACTATGCCCCAACATATGGATGGAAAAGCTGCACATGTACGGAACTGACCTTGCGGGGGAGAGGGACTTCTTTTTGATAGGAGTAGAGGCCAGGGGCTTGGGTCTGGTGACTGAGGCGGGTGCCACTTCAGTATCCGATCCCTCCTCGCTCTCGCTGCGCGACACCACCTTCTTCGGTCGTCCACGCTTGGGACTGGGCGAGGGCGCCGGAATCGAAGTTGACGGCTGCAAGGATAAATACCGGGTCTTCTCGACCATATTTTCACAAACGGGCCTACCATTGTACGGATTCGTTTTTATCGAGCTTACCGATTGACAATTTCTGTCAAAATCGGGCCTACCAAAGTAATGTTCCCCAAATATTCGGGCCTACCACCCCTACTAGGCGTCTGACCACGTATACGTGGTCACACGGCAAAAACAAGACCGCTTCCTCCTAAAGAGTGTTCTGACGCGTTGCGGTTGAACGCGACGCGTCAGTTCGACGGGTCAGACTAGGGTTGCTATGTCAATAATTTTCGTCGATAATGAAAACTAGTTTTGAATTTTGTTGGATAAGGTCTACAATACGCATTTGAGCACTGGAAATCATTATTAAAGCGGAAAATC